>JAQSVH010008356.1:0-12095 GCA_029448705.1 Adansonia digitata | reverse complement strand
TATTATGCGCAAATGGTAGATGTTAAAATTTGGTGTCAAGTCTGCCTATAATGGGTGGTAGCCAACCCAAGACAAATTATAACTGCCAAATGTAATTTACTTTGTATCGCTACCACATATTTCATGGGTCTCTCACCCATGTATTGAATAACTACAATTGGCAGTTAAAAAAGTCATTCAAATAATAATTTTCATTTTAGTGAATTAAGAAAAGTGAAGTTCTTCTGTAGTATAGAAGGAGAAAAATAAGTTTTGGTAGAAAAAAAAGTACAATACTAGAATTTCTCCACACTTCCAAAGGATTTAGGTTGTGAAAATTAAATAATATTTGTTTTGTTTTGTTATCTTGTTCTCATCATTAAATCAAATCATTTATCTTCGACGAAATCTTGTAAGTTCATTATCTTCGTCATCCATTATATAAATTATATACATTATAATTTTTAAATATATAAAAAAGTTGAAACTTGATTAAATTTTAAATCTTTCAAATTGAGTTTAAAATATTTGAACTTCACTAATTACTCAAGTAACTAAAAATGAAATTCAACTCCATAGTAAAAAAAGTCACAATGGAGTACTCCTGAAATAGTTTGACTCGTTACTCCCTTACTTTTATGTGTAGCGAAAGTTTAGGATAAGCATATGAGATCAGTTGTAACTTGTACGATAGTTGGTCTCGTTTAACTTGCTTGCTAGGAGTAGGACTAGAGGTGCAATTAAGTATGACAGCTTAATTAAGTTTCGCTATTATAGTTTGAGATTAAATTAAGATAAAAACTGAACTTTTGCATGTAAAAAAAATAGTTTGATTTTCCTACTTAATTTCAAATTTAATTATGTATTTGAGTTGGTATTTAGATTAATATTATTCATTATTAATTAAAAATCAATTAAACTCACGAGTAATTCGAGTCAAGTGTTAGGACAATCAAACTAGAATTTCTTAAAAATTCAAACTGTTTGAACTTAAACTTAACTCGACATTGATCAGGTTGAATTCAAAACTTTTTCAAATGAAATCTAAATAGTTTATAAATACAATTTAAATAGGATTCCTACAAAAAAAATAAAATTTACAATTAATTCATAATCTACAACATTTTATTAAAAATATTTATAGATCAAATCGGATCAAATTATAATCTAAAAAATTTTAAATTTTTTGTTCGACCCAACCCACTCGTATTCTTACCCTCCGCATGATACTAAAGTGTGAATAAGTTTCCACTTTTCAACTATCACGGTCATGTGTTCTGTAATGCCTTGATAGCTGTTGAGTGTTTTATTCTTTTTGCTTTTTGAATAAATAAATAAAGTGGATTGACTTAATTATGCCAAGTACAATGGTTTTCAACATATTTAGCTACAAAGTTTGGGCAATCCTCTAACCAAACTCTTTCATCTATGAACATCAACTCGTACTTTGCTAGTTGATGGGCAGGAGCACTCCTATCGTGTTTTAGATGACTAAATAAGCATATTTGTAATGTGGAGGCCACTTGTTTAGTTTCCTCAATTATGGGTCCTATAAGAGAAAGATCTCGTGTTTTATCCTTCATTTGGTGAAGATATATGCAATCTAAGACCGTGATAAGATAGGAACAAGATGTATGGTGCCTTGAAGTACATGATGTTGCACAAGATGAAAATCAATCTCGATGTGTTTGGTGCATTTAGGGAAGATGCCATTATGAGCAATTTGAAGTGCACTTTGATCGTCACAAAAGAAAGGGGATAGTAGAAGAGAGAGAGACACCCATATCTTAAAGTGGTCATTATACTAAAGAAGTTCAAAAGTAGTGTCAGCAAGAGCTCGATATTCTGCTTCTGTCTAGAGCGAGAGACAACTGCTTGTTTTTTACTGTGCCAGGAAATAAGATATGTGCCAAGGAAAAAAACAATAGTCAGTGGTGGATCGACAGTCAGTTGGATCTCCAGCCAAATCAGCATCAGAGTACACTCGTAACTCTAGTGGGGATGAATGACAAAAATGAAAACCATGAAATAAAGTTCTTTTGACATACTGAAGAATATGAAGAACAATAGAAAAGTAAGTGGTACGAGGTGCAGACATGAATTGACTCACAATGTGAACAGCATGTACAATTTCTAGATGAGATACAATAAGATTAATTATAGTGCCAACCAATTGTCGATAAAGTGTACCATCACTAAAAAGATTCCCATGAATAGCAGAAAGATGATTATTAGAGTCAAGTAGAGTGCTAGCCATCTTAGTGTTAGTAATACCAGCATGAGAGATGAGATTAGTGGCATACTTTGCTTATGATAAATAATAACCAGATTCATCATATGATACTTCAAGTCTAAAAAAAAAATTAGATTATCGAGGTCTTTCATCTCAAACTGTTGATGGAGAAAAGATTTAAGAGTAAAGATACCCTATGTGTCATCACCAGTTATTATCATATCATCCACATAGTTGCCAACATTTGTTAGCAGCAACTACAATGAGACTACGGACTGAGGTCAAGTGGGCTACAAGAGCAAATGTTTCCTCATAGTTAATACCATACTCCCGAGTAAATCCCTTAGCAATAAGTTGGGCCTTGTATCTTTCAACTAATCCATCAGCTCGAGTGTTGATTTTATAGACCCATTTGCAACCAACGACTGACATATTTTGAGGTAAGTTAACCAAATCCCAAGTACTTATGCTAGTAAATGCCTATAGTTCTTTCACTATTGCTAGCTACCATAAAGGGTCAAAACTTGCCTCACGATAGGTGTGAGGTTCAGATAGGGAGATAATAGTGGAATAAACATTAAAATCACAAAGAAGGATAGAAGGCTAACTTACACGATTAGAACGATAAAGAATTGACTGTTGAGGGAGATTTGCCAATGAAGATTGATCATGTGGAGGACTTGGTGGACTTGATGGATCCACAGTTGGAAAAGATGTTGCAGAAGCAGGTGCAGGTGGAGTCAAACTGCCTGAGCTATTAGAGGAATCTACAAAAGCAATGTTAGGAAAAAAAGATATGGTCAGATTAAAAAAGAATTGACGAGAAGGTTCACTAACTCAAAATTTTAAAAGGGTCAAAAACATCTTATGTTCCCAAAAAGTTACATGACGAGAGATACAAAGCCTTTGTGATAAGGGATTCCAATATCTATAACCTTTGTGTTCTATGCCATATCCTGAGAAATAATAAAGTCGTTCTCGTGGTTCTAGTTTGTTATACTCATGAGGTTGTAAGAGAAAAAACAAATACAGCTAAATACTTTGAGATTTTGATAATCTAGAGCTCGCTTAAATAGACGTTCAAAGGGAAAGATGTTACCCAAGATAAGAAAAGGAATACGATTGATAGTGTATACAATAGGAAGAGCTACTTTCCCCCAAATGGCTTCTGGATAAGATGAAGATATGAGGAGGACTCAAATAGTATCAAGAATATGTCTATGTTTTCTTTTTGCCTAACCATTTTATTAAGAGGTACCAAATCCCAAGTACTTATACTGGTAAGTGCTTGTAGTTCTTCCACCATTGCTAGCTGCCATAAAGGGTCAAAACTTGCCTCACGATTGGTGCAAGGTTTAGATAAGGAGACAATAGTGGAATAAACATTAAAATCACGAAGAAGGATAGAAGGCTAACTTACACGGTCAGAATGACAAAGAATTGACTGTTGAGGGAGATTTACCAATGAAGATTGATCATGTGGAGGACTTGGTGGACTTGACGGATCCACAGTTGGAAAAGATATTGCAGAAGCAGGTGCAGGTGGAGTCAAACTGCCTGAGCTATTAGAGGAATCTACAAAAGCAATGTTAGGAAAAAAAGATATGATCAGATCAAAAAAGAATTGACGAGAAGGTTCACTAACTCAAAATTTTAAAAGGGTTAAAACCATCTTATGTTTCCAAAAAGTTACATGATGAAAGATACAGAGCCTTTGTGATAAGAGATTCCAACATCTGTAACCTTTGTGTTCTATGCCATATCCTGAGAAATAATAAAGTCGTTCTCGTGGTTCTAGTTTATTATACTCATGAGGTTGTAAGAGAAAAAACAAATACAACCAAACACTTTAAAATTTTGACAATCTAGAGCTCGCTTAAATAGACGTTCAAAGGGAAAGATGTTACCTATGATAAGAAAAGGAATACGATTGATAGTGTATACAATAGGAAGAGCTGCTTTCCCCTAAATGGCTTCTGGATAAGATGAAGATATGAGGAGGGCTCAAATAGTATCAAGAATATGTTTATGTTTTCTTTTTGCCTAACCATTTTATTAAGAGGTACCAAAACCCAAGTACTTATGCTGGTAAGTGCCTGTAGTTCTTCCACTATTGCTAGCTACCATAAAGGGTCAAAACTTGCCTCACGAGTGGTGCAAGGTTCAGATAGGGAGACAATAGTGCAATAAACATTAAAAACACAAAAAAGGACAGAAGGCTGACTTACACAGTCAGAACGACAAGGAATTAACTGTTAAGGGAGATTTCCTAATGAAGATTGGTCATGTGGAGGACTTGGTGGACTTGACGGATCCACAGTTGGAAGAGATGTTGTAGAAGCAGGTGTAAGTGGAGTCAAATTTCCTAAGCCATTAGAGGAATCTGCAAAAGCAATGTTAGGAAAAAAAGATATGGTCAGATAAAAAAAGAATTAACGAGAAGGTTCACTGACTCAAAATTTTAAAAGGGTTAAAAACATTTTATGTTCCCAAAAAGTTACATGACGAGAGATAGAGAGCCTTTGTGATAAGGGATCCCAACATTTGTAACCATTGTGTTCTATGCCATATCCTAAGAAACAATAAAGTCATGCTCGTGGTTCTAGTTTAGTGTAGTCATGAGGTTGTAAGAGAACAAAACAAATACAGCCAAATACTTTGAGATTTTGACAATCAAGAGCTCGCTTAAATAGACGTTCAAAGGGGAAGATGTTACCTGTGATAAGAGAAGGAATACGATTGATACTGTATACACTGGGAAGAGCTGCTTTCCCCCAAATGGCTTCTGGACAAGATGAAGATATGAGAAGGGCTCAAATAGTATCAAGAATATGTCTATGTTTTCTTTTTGCCTAACCATTTTATTGAGAGGTACTAGGACATGACCTTTGAAGAATAGTACTTTGATGAGCTAAAAACTCGATGAAATTTGTATGTTTGTATTCCATGGCATTATCAGTGCGAAATATTTTAATTTTGCAAGAAAATTGAGTCTAAATCATATTAGCAAAACGTAAGTAAATAGAAAATAATTCAAATCTATTTCGCATTAGATAAATCTATGTATAACGAGAAAAATCATCAACAAAGATCACATAATATTTTAGACTACCCATAGTTTCATTAAGAGCAGGACCCCAAATATCTGAATGAATCATATTAAGAGGTGCTAAAGAAATAGAATCATTAAGAGAAAAAAGGTAAAGTATGCTTTTGGAAAGTTGACATGAATACAATCAAAATTCTCATACTTAACAGTACCTAGAGAACCATTAGAAATTAAAGATCCCAATCTAACATTAGAAGGATGACCAAGACAAGAATGCCAAGTATGGGAAGTGATGCCACCAACAAATTTGGGTAGAAGATGCAGAGAGGTAAGCTCAAACAATCTTCTAACCTTATGCCTGTCCTTAGAATCTCGCCTATCCGTGGATCCTACATGGTACAACCATGACTCGAAAAAGATATGCTGACACCAAGTTCACAAAGTTGACTGATAGAAATGAGATTTAAAAAAAGTTTAGGAACAAGAAAGGTTTCAGGCAAATCTAATTTTGGTGTTTGAACAGTGCCTATACTTAAACATGCATAGTGGAATTGTCAGTAGTATGAAAAATATATGGAATAGATAGTATTTTTGAAGATATAAAAATGAAGAGTCAGATGTCATGTGGTTGCAACAAGCATAATCAAAGTATTAGGAGGATAAAGTACCTAATATGACAAACAAGGTAGAAGAGAAAACAGTACTAGAATTCGATTGAAGTTGCTAAAGAAGAGCTTAAAGATCTTTTAGAGAGAATTTGGGAGAAGAACTTTCTATTGGATCCTCTATGGCGGCAGCAGCAGTAGAAGAAAGTTAAACAGATTTGGAAGAGTTACCCAGTCCATAATTCTATCAAAGTCATTTTCTGCATTTAGAGATGTGATGACTAGGTTTTTTACAGTAATGACAAGATCCCTTATAAAACTTTTTGATGGGATTTTGAAGAGTCTAAGAAGATGATGTTTGAGCAGCGAAAACAACATCAGTAGATGTTGTAGACTTTTCTATACGAAGTGCATTAAGTCGACTTTCTTCTATGATTAATTCCTTAACAATAGTGTCAAGAGTTGGCAAGGAGCCTATATGGAGAAGAGAGTTATGAATGGATTCAAATTCATCTCAAAGAGTCATCAACATATGCCAAATATGCTGATGGTCACTGAGATTTGCGTAGATAATGGTTGCAGCAGGACTAGGCCATGCAGGGTCTCTAAGTGCTATTTGATCCTAAAGCTCTTGTAATTCTGACATACGGCTATGAATTGTTTGGGTAAGTTGTATCTAATGAAGTTTCCTATATAGCTAAAACTGGTTACTATCATCAGATACAGAATAATGATTTTTTAAAAAGTTCTATACCTTCTAAGCAATGTCAAAGCGTCAAAAATCTAGTTTGATCACTTTAGGACACGTATTAAACCATGTCAGCATTTGATGATTCATTTCATCCAAAGATACTAGGTGCTCTATAAATTTTTCCTCTTTTTTGTTTGCCTTCTTGGTTAATTTTGGTATATCTCCAGTAACAATACACTAGAGAAGCCTTCTTTTTAGGAAACTATACATTTTCTTAGCCTATAAATCATAGTTCGATCCATCAAAGGTATCATTGATAGGATTGGGAATGTATTAAAGAAGTTTAGAGGCATCTAATAAAAGGAGAAACCCTACTTATGGAGTTTGAGTTTTACCAATTTGACCTCAAAAATGAATTCAGAATGTCTCGAAACCTTAGGAACATGTCTTTTTTAAGAG
Source organism: Adansonia digitata (assembly GCA_029448705.1). Lineage (NCBI taxonomy): Eukaryota > Viridiplantae > Streptophyta > Magnoliopsida > Malvales > Malvaceae > Adansonia > Adansonia digitata. The sequence continues at coordinate 5,079 of JAQSVH010008356.1, read as the reverse complement.
AAAATCAGGTAAAAAGTGGACGAACCAGTCAATCAAAATGATGGTCAACGGGTCTAAACTGAACCAAACCAGAGGAAGAAGGGATCTAATGTGGCATTGATGGAGGAACACGTGGGACTAGTGTGGTGATGAGGTGTCACTAGATTGGCAATGACATGGCACAAACTTGGTGATAACATGGCATCGACGTGTCTGATTACGTGTTGATGGTTTATGGTGTGGCTTGATGCTACAGTAGAACCAAAATGATGTCGTTTTGGTCATTTTCTACCTTTTGAAGCTGGAAAGCTGTGTTTTAATGGCAATCATTTCTAGTGAAACGTGGGGCAGTTTTTGGGAATAAGATTTTCATCGTTGTGACCTGCAAAAAGAAAAGAATAATTGGTATCTAGTAAATTACTATGAAACCGATCAAGGATCCCAAAAATTGGTAACAAAAGAAATCACGTAGATGGAATCAAGGATTTTTCTAACTCTTTTCTACAAAGGAAGCTCTAATGCCATGAAAAATTAGATAAAAAACGAGCACAAGAAAGAGAAATACAAGAAAGAGATCTTAATGTTTTTGGTTTAATATTCACATATACAATAGGGTTATTTATACAAAATGAATTACACTAAACTAGGAAAGAATCTCTAATATTATGTTGATTGAATCCCTAATTGATGCTAATTTACAATCACCCAATTGATGCTAATTGACAGCTAATGGTTGACCAAAATATTACAAGATATTTTTGACATTCTTAATGACCACCATAGCATCTACCTCCACCATAACACGTGTATGGCCCGGTTCTTTTGCAAATTGAATGCATGTGCTTCGACCATAAACGGGTTTAAGACTGGGTGAGTTGTCATAACACAAGCTGCCAAAACTGAGCCAGTATAGTATGAATAAAAGTATCTACTCCACTAGTCTTAGTTGTTTTATTTAAGGCCTCATCGAAGTTAACTTTTACATTATTCGGAGTCCATGGTTTCCACTTTGGCATGCTTCTCGATTGAGTCCTCACTTGTGTCCTTTAAGCACCATTAAACTCCTCCCTGAAGGTTGTTATAAAATCTGGCCTGTTCTCTTTGCTTTCTTTTGAGTTCTTCATGAAGCTCTTTATTACGACTATCCTAGATTGTCCATAAGGTTATCATGTAAAAGTTGGGTTTAAACGTTGTTTGCTATTTGCAAAGTATGCAAGAGCTATTGTTTCAGCTCAAAGCCTCCCTTTACATCTATCTTCTGTACCTAACCTATTTTAACCTATACCATTTTCACTGCTTGACAGTCCCTAGTAGCATGTAGGGTGGTCTCTGTTTCATCACAACATCTTAGGGATGTAATTTCATCATTTATTCATCAGCTGTGAAGATTGACTCTTACTGGTGGGATGTTTTGAAAGGTTCTCCAAGCTAAGATTTTGATTTTTGTTGGAAGCTGTAATGCCCATATTTTTTTAGGACTGTAGTGAATTATGTGTTTTTATGATTTATGGGTACCTATGAAAAGAATTGTTTGTTTGCTGTAAGAAGTCTATATCCACTTTTGATAGTGTATCTCCTATGTTTGTTAAAATGCCACACTAAGGTATCTTCCATATCTACTTTGCTAACCGGTATTAGTAAAATGAGTTCCCCCTTTTCCTCAACAAATAGCTTGTTTAACAACTCTTGATGCCATTGCTTTTTGTTCTGATTGATAAGCTCGTCCACATAGTTAATGGTTTCCTTGTAATTCCTTAGAGTCTAGACTCTAAAAGATCTCGATTGGGGTAGCCGGTTATCTGCCCATATATGGATATTCCTTCCATTTCTCACGCTCCATCTCAACCGAACTTGACATCTCTTATTTCCTAGTTACTTCTCCATATGAATGATGGATTGTGCCCTAACTATGTTTCCAAAAAACTACACTTTGGAGCCTTCATGAGGTCAGTGGTTCTATTTAGCTAAATAAAAGGCTTCTCAAGCTTTAATCAAAAGATATCTTACCAATAAGTACATATCTGATATGATCTAAGAATAATTTCTTTACTTATTGCGCCAAAAAGAATAAGAAACATCTCTATGGGAAATAGTTATTTTTTGCAGATGCTAATAAAAAGATATAAAATCATAATTTTTATTCCAATTTATTCCTTTAGGATAGAAAACTAATTTTCTATCTTTTGTTATAGTCAAAAACACTTTCAGATCACTTGGAATACCAATTGACATAAAGAAGGCTTAGAGAAACAGGGATTTTGGGATTTGGCCAATTTCTTAACTTTTACGAAAAACTAATCTCTTAATGCTAGAAAACCATTTTTCTATTTTTGTTGTGTCAAGAACAATCCAACTCTACTTAGAGACACTAACTCTAAGCATGCCGATCTTTGCATGAATGCACCATGGGTTGATTACTACAATCTAATTTTAAGGTCAAAAGTAATCTAAGTGTTCGGTTCCAATAGTTATCCATATAAATGCCTATGGCACCTTCATGAGGTTTGGTGGTTCTTTAGTGCTAGCTAAAAGGCTTATCAAGCCTCAACTAAAAGGTATCTTACCAATAAGTATGGATCCGATGTGATTCGAGAATGATTCCTTTACTTATTGCATCAAAGAGAATGAGAAACATCTATGTGGGGAAGTAGTTGTCTTTCATAGATGCCAATAAACAAAACCAAAATCATAATTTTTTTTTTATTCTAGTTGATTCCTTTAGGATAGAAAACTAATTTTCTATCTTTTGTTGTGATAAAAAACACTTTGAGGTTACTTAGAATACTAATTGGCACATAGGAGGCTTAGAAAAGCAGGAATTTTAGGATTTATCCAATGTCTAAACTTTTGTGAAAAACTAATCTTTCAATGCTGAAAAACTATTTTTCTATTTTTGTTGCGTCAAGAACAATTCAAGAAAACTCAAAAAACCATGAAAACGCAAAAAGAGCTTAAGAAAGCAAGGGATTGCACCAAACCCCATAAAAAAGTCTAGGGTCTGCACCTAAGGTTTTTTTTATGCTTCATATTAGCCAAAAACCCCTATTTAAATACATCATGGGATAAGATAGGCTTGACTAATGGGTCAGTCTCACCCATACTCAAGGTTAACACCATTTTGGTATTGTCTTGGAACCTAATTAAAAATATTTTAATTAGCTTGTCCAAGATTAGGCTTTAGTATAACTTATTAATATTTTGGCCCAATAACATACTAAAGAGAGCTATTCCATACGCCTAGCCCATTAGCAAACCCAACTTGGAGTAGTTTACAGCCAAACTCTCTTGACTTAATAATTAGAGCTTTTAGCCCAACCCTTTTAATTTACATGTTAGATAATTTTATTCATAATTAAATTTTTTAACCCAAGTAAAATAATTTTGCTTTATGTAAATACTGTTAAATAAATAATTAAAAATTATCAAAAAATTATTTAATTTTTTAAATACAATTATTTGGCTTTATTTAATAATATCCCTAAAATCATGTCTACAAATAGACATTACCTTAATAAGATATTCTTATCTTTATTGCCGTATTAAGACACTTTTAATTAGATTTCACAAATCAAATTTATGTCTTAAATTAGGAATAATTGAACGTATTCAATTAAGTCCTCCTCATTATGTCTTTTATTTATTTAAGTCATACTTAATTTAATCTCTGCTTTAATCTAATAGATCATTTTATTGTGTATGACCTATTACGCTTCCATCATAACAGCAATAAACATAATTTCCCAATTAAGTATACTTCTATTTATAGACCAAGATTAGCCTTTAGCAAGGCATCATGGCAACCTGATATGCAAAAAAGTCAGCATGACCACTTTAACAAACCTTTTAGTAACCAGCCTCTTAGTGTATTTTGACCAGATATCCCAAAAAGACCATAAATATGGTGCAGTGTCTACTCATGTATCAATCCATATTAGTTTCTAAAAATTTCTATTAACCTCATAAATTTAGAGAAACAATTTCTCCTAAATTCATCATAAGTTGGCTAATGACTTTATCAAGTTAACCAAAGCCAAGAACAATAAGATATGTCTCCAATGTCACTCGAAGTGGTGAATCCTCTCTAGATCTCTCACTTATTCACCTTATGATTCATGTCATACCTAAAGTACCCTACCTTAAGCATCCATCTTTTGTGGACCAATTATAGATAAATCTAAGTCTGACACTCCTCACACGAGATGACCTAGTATCACAAGTCTCAGAACTAATACACACAAGTGGCACATGAGAACATATTCTATTGATACTTGAGTGACTTATAGCAAATAGAGTTGTCATATAGGCAATGTTCAGTAAACTTGTTTCCATAAAACAAGCACCCATATCTATCCCCAAGTATCTCTATATTTCAACTTCTGTGAGATCAAAGAGTTGCATGCATCAAATGTATGAAGGCTTAGTATATGCTAGTGTTTGTACATTGTCAATGCCATGTCTTGACAATACGATGATTAGGAATATTTTTTAAAAACACAGATTTAATACATAAGGATCTCATCATCATAACTTGTTGCTAACTATGCAAGGCCATTGTGTATCTTGGGCTTCATCTAATTAGTGTTTGCATGAGTATCAATCATGCCACTAATATGAAGGAAAACCTTGAATCACTAACATAAGTGATTGGTTTACGTTATTCACTATTATATGCCTAATCCAATTCGATCGGCTCTAGGGCATGCACTACCATGTTTTGGGAAGTCAAAGCAATTCATTGCATATGAAGTTTGTGCTTAGAGTACCGCTTTTATGAAGACTTCCATGCCACCTATTGATAGCTATCACTTTTACCACCCATGTGCTTCGCTTTTACTTTCTTCTTTAGCTCTCTAAAGCATATTTCCTATTTCACTAAATGATAGCAGGTAAACCCGGATGCTTCTTTAGATTAGAAATAGCATTGAATCTAAATATTTTCTTAACGATATTTTGACATTCTTCTGTGGTATTCTTATTGAAGAAAAAAGTTGATTTATTAAAGTTTATTCTTTGTCCCGAGCAGTTTTTGTGAATTTGAATAAAGCCTTTGATTTTGATACTTTCTAAGCTATTTGCTTTGGCAAAGAGAAGGCTTTCATT
>JAQSVH010008345.1:0-12095 GCA_029448705.1 Adansonia digitata | reverse complement strand
TCTCCTTTCATTTCATGATTGGGCACCATAAACACATTCTCCTCATTGGGATAAATGGTATTGATGCTTTGGTTTCAAAAGAAAAACTTCTCTTTCTACCATTTTTAGAATTAATGTTTGTTCATCGATTTGGACAAACACTGATTCACATAAAAATATCTTTTCTTTTCGTGATTAGGCACTATAAACACAATCTTCTCATTAGGAAAAATGATACTGAAGCTTTGGTTTCATATGAAAAACATCCCTTTTTACTATTTTAGAATGAATGTTCAGTTTTCAATTGGGATAATCACGGATTCACATAATAATCTCCTTTCCTTTAATGATTGGGTACCACAAATTCATTCTTCACACTGGGATAAGTGAATTGATGCTTTGGTTTCATAAGAAATACTTCTTTTTCGACCAGTTTTGGAATTAACGTTCATTTTTCAGTTGGGATAAACACAGATTCACATAATAATCTCCTTTCATTTTGTGATTGGGCACCATAAACATATTGTCCTAATTGTGATAAATGGTATTGATGCTTTGGTTTCATATGAAAAACTTCTCTTTCTACCATTTTTAGAATTAGTGTTCATCTATCGATTTGGACAAACATGGATTCACATAATAATCTCTTTTTTTTTGTGATTAGACACTATGAACACATTCTCATCATTGGGATAAGTGATATTGGAGCTTTGGTTTCATAAGAAAAACATCTCTTCTTACCATTTCTAGAATTAATGTTCATTTTTTAATTGGGATAAACATGGATTCACATAATAAACTCCCTTCTTTTAATGATTGGGCACCACAAATTCATTCTCCTCAATGGGATAAATGAATTGATGCATTGGTTTCATAAGAAAAACTTCTCTTTCTACTATTTTTAGAACTAATGTTCATTCATCGATTTGTACAAGCACGGATTCGCATAATAATCTTCTTTATTTTTTAGATTAGGCAGCATAAATGCATTCTCCTCATCGGGATAAATGATATTCATTCTTTGGCTTCATAAGAAAAACATGTCTTTCTACCATTTTTGGAATTAATGTTGGTTCATTAATTTGGACAAAAACGGATTCAAATAATAATATCTTTTTTCTAATGATTAGGCACCATAAACATATTCTCCTTATTAGGATAAATGATATTAAAGCTTTGGTTTCAAGGGAAAAACATCCCTTTCTACCATTTTTAGAATTAAAGTTCGTTTTTCAATTGGATAAATATGGATTCACATAATAATCTTCTTTCTTTTATAGATTGGGCACCACAAATTTAATCTCTGCGCTGGGATAAATGAATTAATGCTTTGGTTTCATAAGAAATACTTCTCTTTTGACCATTTTTAGAATTAAAGTTCATTTTTTAATTGGGATAAACACATATTCACATAATAATCTCCTTTCTTTTCACGATTGGGCACCATAAACACATTCTCCTTATTAGGATAAATGGTATTGATACTTTGGTTTCATAAGAAAAACTTCTTTTTCTACCATTTTTAGAATTAATGTTTATTTGTGATTTGGACAAGCACGGATTCACATAATAATCTCCTTTCTTTTAATGATTAGGCACCATTAACACATTCTCCTTATTGGGGTAAATGATATTGAAGCTTTGGTTTCATAAGAAAAATATCTCTTTCTACCATTTTTAGAATTAAAGTTCTTTTTTCAATTGGATAAACACGGATTCACCTACTAATCTCATTTCTTTTAATGATTGGGCACCACAAATTCATTCCTCGCACTAGGATAAATGAATTGATGCTTTGGTTTCATAAGAAATACTTCTTTTTTGGTAATTTTTAGAATTAAATTTCATTTTTGAATTGGGATAAACAAGGATTCACATAATAATATTTTTTCTTTTAATGATTGGGCACCATAAACGTATTCTCCTTATTGGGATAAATGGTATTGATGCATTGGTTTCATAAGAAAAAGTTCTCTTTCCACCAATTTTAGAATTAATGTTTGTTCATCGATTTGGACAAACACTGATTCACATAAAAATCTGCTTTTTTTTTCGTGGTTAGGCACTATAAACACATTCTTTTCATTGGGATAACTGATACTAAAGCTTTGGTTTCACATGAAAAACGTCTCTTTTTACCATTTAGAATGAATGTTCATTTTTCAATGGGGATAATCACGGATTCACATAATAATCTCCTTTCCTTTAATGATTAGGCACCATAAATTCATTCTCTGCACTGGGATAAATGAATTGATGATTTGGTTTCATAAGAAATACTTCTCTTTCGGCCATTTTTAGAATTAAAGTTCATTTTTCAATTGAGTTAAACATGGATTCACATAATAATCTCCTTTCATTTCATGATTGGGCACCATAAACATATTGTCCTAATTGTGATAAATGGTATTGATGCTTTGGTTTCATAGGAAAAACGTCTCTTTCTATTATTTTTAGAATTAGTGTTCGCCTGCTGACTTTGACAAACACGGATTCACATAATAATCGCCTTTTTTTTGTGACTAGGCACAATGAACACATTCTTATCATTGGGATAAGTGATATTGAAGCTTTAGTTTCATAAGAAAAACATCTCTTCTTACCTTTTTTAGAATTAAAGTTTATTTTTCAATTAGGATAAACACGGATTCACATAACAAACTCATTTCTTTTAATAATTGGGCATCACAAATTCATTCTCCTCAATGGGATAAATGAATTGATGCGTTGGTTTCATAAGAAAAACTTCTCTTTCTACTATTTTTAGAACTAATATTCATTCATCGATTTGTATAAGCACGGATTCTCATAATAATCTTCTTTATTTTCGAGATTAGGTAGCATAAACGCATTCTCCTCATCGGGATAAATAATATTCATGCTTTGGCTTCATAAGAAAAACATGTCTTTCTACCATATTTGGAATTAATGTTCGTTCATCGATTTGGACAAACACGGATTCAAATAATAATCTCTTTTTTTCTAATGGTTAGGCACCATAAACACATTCTCCTTATTGGGATAAACAATATTGAAGCTTTGGTTTCAAGGGAAAAAAATCTTTTTTTATCATTTTTAGAATTAAAGTTTGTTTCTCAATTAGATAAACATGGATTCACATAATAATCTCCCTTCTTTTATAGATTGGGCACCACAAATTCAATCTCCGCGCTGGGATAAATGAATTGATGCTTTGGTTTCATAAGAAATACTTCTCTTTTGACCATTTTTAGTATTAAAGTTCGTTCTTCAATTGAGATAAACACATATTCACACAATAATCTCCTTTCTTTTCATAATTAGGTACCATAAACACATTCTCCTCATTAGGATAAATGGTATTGACAAACATGGATCTTGCAACAATCTTCAATCTTTCATGATTGGGCATCATAAACACATTCTCCTCCTTGCCATACGTATTATTGATGCTTTGGTTTTGCAAGAAAAGCTATTCTGTCCTCTATTTAACTCTAAAACAAGATTTGTCCATCAAAAAAGACAAGGATTCTTATAACAATCATCATTCTTTTCATGATTGGGCACCATAAACAAATTTTCCTTTTAAGGATACTTGATATTAATGCTTTGATTTTGCAAGACAAGGTTTTCTTCACTCCAATTACCTTTGGAACAAAGTTCATTCATCAAAAAGGGTAAACATAGATTGTTGTATTAGCGTCCACTCTTTTCATGATTAGGTGCCATAAACAGGTTTTCCTTATTGTCGTAAGTGATAATGATGATTTGATTTTGCAAGAAAAGCTTTTCTTTCATCTATTTTCCTTTGAAATAATGTTATTGCGTCAAAAAAGGCAAACATGGATTCTTGTAACAACCATCATTCTTTTCATGATTGGGCACCATAAATACATTTTCCTTATAGGGATACATATACTAATGCTTTGATTTAACAAGGAAAGCCTTGTTTTCCTCCATTTTCCTTAGAATTAAGCTTCATTTATCAAAAGAGGAAAACTAGATTCTTGTAATAATCTCTAATCTTTTCATGAATGGGCACCGTGAAAACGTTCTCCTTATTGCCATACATGATATTCATGCTTTGGTTTTGCAGGAAAAGATTTTTTTCCTCTATTTTCCTTCGTATCAATGACTATCCATGAAAACTGACAAAAATGGACTCTTATAACAATCTTTGATTGTTTCATGATTAGGCATTATAAAAACATTCTCTTCCTTGCTATACGCGTTATTAATGCTTTGGTTTCACAAGAAAAGCTTTCTTTTCCTCCATTTAACTTTGAAATAAGGTTTGTTCATCAAAAAAGACAAATATGGATTCTTGTACCAACCTTCGTTCTTTTCATGATTAGGCACCATAAATACATTTTTCGCTAGGGATACAAGATACTAATGCTTTCATTTAGCATGAAAAGCTTTTCTTTCCTACATTTTCCTTTGAAACAATGTTCATGGTTCGAAAGAGGCAAACATGGATTCTTGTAACAATCATCTTTCTTTTCATGATTGGGCAACCTTGAAATGAGGTTCGTCAATCAAAAGAGATAAAACATGGATTCTTGTAACAATCTTCATTCTTTTCATGATTAGGCTCTATAAAGATATTTCCCTCATAGGGATACATGATTCCAATGCTTTGGTTTTATAGGAAAAGCTTTTCTTTACTCCAATTACCTTTGAAACAAAGTTTATCCAACAAAAGGGGCAAGCATAGATTCTTTTAATAGTCTACACTCTTTTCATGATTGGGCACCATAAACAAATTCTTCTTATTGCCTTAAGAGATATTGATGCTTTGATTTTGTAAGAAAAGCTTCCCTTCCTTCATTTTTGTTCAAAAAAGGCAAACATGGATTATTGTAACAATCATCGTTCTTTTCATGATTAGGCAGCATAAACACATTCTCCTTATTGCCATACACAATATTTATGCTTTGGTTTTGCAAGAAAAGCTTTTGTTTCCTCCATTTAACTTTGAAACAAGGTTCATCCATCAAAAGCAACAAACATGGATTCTTGCAACAATCTTCATTCTTTTCATGATTAGGCACCACAAGCACATTTTCCTTATAGGGATACATGATACTAATGCTTTGATTTTGCAAAAAAAGCTTTTCTTTACTCTAATTTCCTTTAAATCAAAGTTCATACATCAAAAGAGATAAACATAGATTCTTGTAATAGTCTCCACTATTTTCATGATTAGCCACCATAAACACGTTCTCCTTATTGCCGTAAGTGATATTGACACTTTGATTTTACAAGAAAAGCTTTTCTTTCCTCCATTTTCCTTTGAAACAATGTTCATGAGTCAAATGAGGCAAACATGGACTCCCATAACAATCATCATTCTTTTCATGATTGGACACCATAAACATATTTTTCTCATAGGGATACATAACACTAGTGCTTTGATTTCTCAAGGAGCCATTTTCCTCCATTTTCCTTAGAACCAAGGTTCATCTGTCTAAAGACGTAAACATAGATTCTTAAAATAATCTCCACTCTATTCATGATTGGGCACCATAAGAAGTTCTCCTTATTACCACACACGATATTAATGCTTTGGATTTGCGAGAAATAATTTTTTTCTTCCATTTTCCTTTGAATTAAAGTTCATTCGTCAAAAGCGATAAACATGGAGTCTTGTAACAATCTTTGATCTTTTCATGATTGGGCATCATAAGCATATTCTCCTCCTCGCTTATGTGTTATTGATGCTTTGGTTTTACAAGAAAAGCTGTTATTTCCTTCATTTAACTTTGAAACAAGGTTCATCTGTCAAAAGGGACAAACACGAATTCTTGTAACAATCTTTATTCTTTTCATCATTGGGCACCATAAACACATGTTCCTTTTAGGTATACATGATACTAATGCTTTGCTTTTGCAAGAAAAGTTTTTCTCCACTCCAATTACCATTGAGTCAAAGTTTGTTCATCAGAAAGGGTAAACATAGATTCTTGTATTAGTGTCCCCTTTTTTTATGATTGGGCACCATAAACAGGTTCTCCTTATTGCCGTAAGTGATATTGATGCTTTGATTTTGCAAGAAAAGCTTTTCTTTCCTTTATTTTCCTTTGAAACAATGTTTGTGCATCAAAAGAGGCAAACATGGATTCTTGTAACAATCATCATTCTTTTCATGATTGGGCACCATAAACAAATTTTCCTCATAGGGATACAAATACTAATGCTTTGATTTTGCAAGGAAAGCCTTTTTTTCCTCTATTTTCCTTAGAATCAATGTTCATCTGTCAAAAGAGGCAAACTAGATTCTTGTAATAATCTCTAATCTTTTCATGATTGGGCACCGTAAAAACATTCTCCTTACTGCCATACACGATATTCAAGCTTTGGTTTTATAGGAAAAGATTTTCTTTCCTCTATTTTCCTTCGTATCAATGTTCATCCATTAACATCGACAAACATGGAGTCTTGTAACAATATTCGATTTTTTCATGATTAGGCATCGTAAAGACATTCTCTTCCTTGCCATACATGTTATTGATGCTTTGGTTTTGCAAGAAAAGCTTTTTTTCCCTCTATTTAACTTTGAAATAAGGTTCATCCATCAAAAGAGACAAACAGGGATTCTTATAACAATCTTCGTTCTTTTCATGATTGGGCACTATAAGCACATTTCCCTATAAGGATACATGATTCTAATGCTTTGATTTTGCAAGCAAAGATTTTCTTTACTCTATTTATGTTTGAAACAAATCTCATCTATCAAAAAAGGCAAACATAGATTCTTGTAATAGTCTCTAATCTTTTGGTGATTGGGCACTATAAACATATTTTCCTTATTATCGTAAGTGATATTGACACTTTGATTTTGCAAGAAAAGCCTTTCTTTCCTCTATTTTCCTTTAAAATAATGTTCGTGAGTTAAAAGAGGTAAACATGGATTCTTGTAACAATTATCATCATTTTCATGATTGGACATCATAAACATATTCTCTTGCTTGCTATACACGATACTGATGCTTTGGTTTTGCAAGAAATGCTTTTCTTTCCACCATTTAACTTTAAAACGAGGTTCGTCTATCAAAGGAGACAAACATGGATTCTTGTAACAATCTTTGTTCTTTTCATGATTGGGCCCCATAAACACATTTTCCTCATACAGATACATGATACTATTGCTTTGACTTTGCAAGAAAAGCTTTTCTTTACTTCAATCACCTTTGAAACAAAATGCATCCTTTAAAAGGGGCAAACATAGATTCTTTAATAGTCTCTACTCTTTTCATGATTGGGCATCATAAACACGTTCTTCTTATTACCGTAAGTAATATTAGCACTTTGATTTTGCAAGGAAAGCTTTTCTTTCCTTTATTTTCCTTTAAAACAATGTTCGTGCTTCAAAAAAGGCAAACATGGTTCTTGTAACAATCATCGTTCTTTTCCTAATTGGGCACCATAAACACATTTTCCTTATAAGGATACATGATACTAATGCTTTGATTTTGCAAGAAAAGCCTTTCTTTCCACTGTTTTCCTTAGAGTCAATGTTCATCAATCAAAAGAGGCAAACATAGATTCTTGTAATAATCCCTACACTTTTCATGTTTAGGCACCATAAAAACATTCTCCTTATTGCCATGCATGATATTCATGTTTTGGTTTTGTACGAAAAGATTTTCTTTCCTCCATTTTCTTTCGTATCAATGTTCATCCATCAAAAGCAGCAAACATGGATTCTTGTAACATCATGATTGGGCATCATAAACACATTCTCCTTATTGCCATACGCGTTATTGATGCTTTGGTTTTGCAAGAAAATATTTTCTTTCCTCTATTTACCTTTGAAATGAGGTTCATTTGTCAAAAGAGACAAAAATGGATTCTTGTAACAATCTTTGTTCTTTTCAAGATTGGACATCATAAACACATTTTTCTCTTAGGGATACATGATATTAATGCTTTAATTTTGCAAGAAAAGCTTTTTATTACTCTAATTACCTTTGAAACAAAGTTCATCAATCAAAAGGGGCAAACATAGATTCTTGTAATAGTCTCCACTTTTTTCATGACTGCGCACCATAAACAAATTCTACTTATTATCGTAAGTGATATTGACACTTTGAATTTGCAAGAAAAACTTTTTTTCCTTTACTTTCCTTTAAAACAATGTTCATGCATCAAATGAGGCAAACATGGATTCTTGTAACAATCATCGTTCTTTTCATGATTGGGCATCATAAACATATTTTTCTCATAGGGATATATTATACTAATGCTTCGATTTTAAAAGGAAAGTCTTTCTTTCCTCTATTTTCCTTAGAATCAAGGTTCATCTGTCAAAAGAGCAAAGATAGATTTTTGTAATAATCTCCACTCTTTTAATGATTGGGCACCGTAAAAACATTCTCCTCATTGCCATACATGATATTCATGCTTTGGTTTTGCAGGAAAAGATTTTCTTTCCTTTTTTTTCCTTTATATTAATGTTAATCTGTCAAAAATAGTAAACATGGATTCCTGCAACAATCTTTAATTTTTTCATGATTGGGCATCATAAACACATTCTCCTCATTGCCATACGCGTTATTGGTGCTTCGATTTCATAAGAAAAGCCTTTCTTTCCTCTATTTAAATTTGAAATGAGGTTCATCTGTCAAAAGAGACAGACATGGATTCTTGTAACAATTTTCGTTCTTTTCATGATTGGGCACCATAAACACATTTTCATTGTTGGAATACATGATACTAATGCTTTAATTTTGCAAGCAAGCTTTTCTTCATTCTAATTACTTTTGACAAAGTTTCTCCATCAAAAAGGGCAAACATAGATTCTTGTAATAGTCTCCACACTTTTCATGATTGGGCACCATAAACATGTTCTCCTTATTGCCATAAGTGATATTGATGCTTTCATTTTGCAAGAAAAGCTTTTCTTTCCTCTTTTTTCCTTTGAAAAAATGTTCGTGAGTCAAAAGAGACAAACATGGATTCCTGTAACAATCATCGTTCTTTTCATGATTGGGCATCATAAAATGTTTTAACATGCCTCAGGGTGGATCCTCGCAAATCTATGGGTGCGTACAATTTAAAATATTTTTATAACTTGGAATACCTTCTTAATTTGGATTTTTCATTCACAACGTGATGGGAATGAGAAAGTACAAATTCTTGACTTATGGCATAGTGGAGGGGACCATAAGATGAATTGCTCATCTTATTGGTTTCGGATGACATCATGAAATGGCCAACGCTTGGAGTTGCCACCAATCATTTTGGGCTAGGCATGGCTGGATGCCTATTGGAACCTATGTTTTGAGTTACAAAACTCAAAACATCAATCCTATTGTCTACTTAATGCGAAGATTCACTGTTTAGGTTTGGGAGTTGGTTACGCGCAATGAGGTACAACCTCTTTGTGATGCCCAAAATCAGTACCTTAATAGCTATGTCTTATCTCAATTTCGATTCTTTCGATCTTAACTCATTAATATTTCAATATAACCCCTTTTAATGCATGAATCTTATAGAAATACAAATCCAGGTTTTGATGAGAAAATTTAATCTTATAGACGCCCCAAAGAGATGGGAATTATAGAGATTTTCAATAAAATAATCTCTAATTTTACTTTGAAAAATGGAATATTCCACTTTAGGCACTAGAGAGATACCCACGTGAAATATTACCCTTAGTTTTATTTGAAATGATTGGAAACATGATTGCAAATAATCATCACAAAAAAATCATGTTAGTTAGGCAATAAATGAAGTAACACAGCATGGATCATTCAATGCAATTATAAAAAATTAGATGGACAATTGGAATTTATCTCGCAATTGGCATCAATTATCTGGGAATAATCAAATCGATAAATTTTGAGATGCATCTTGGTTTCTTGATTAAACGAGGTTTGTTTGATGTATTCATGGAAATCCAAGAAGGAGAAAAATTTAATTATAGTTAAAAGACAGGGTTAGAGTATCCCCTCAAAAAGATAGGGTTAGAGTATCCCCGTGGATAACGAATAATTTTAATGAAGAAATATTTTTTTTAACATCTTAACAAATTTGAAGAGCAGGATTGGAGTATCTCCTCAGAAGGTCAAGGTTGGAGAAATTAAAGTTAATAAAACTGTGATTTAGAAAATGTGCAAGAATTTTGACAACTTTTGACAAAAGAAATTATTATTAATGAAGATGGTAAAGATGTAAAATATGTTTGTGCCTTGATACGAGCCTATGGGAGGTCAAAGGATGTTCTTAAGTCTGATCGGGGTGATACAGAGACATTGGAATGCTCGAGACAAAATTTGGGGAAATAACTTAATTTTGACTGTGATTAAGAATAAGGGACGGCATCGCTCGATACCACTTTTCAAATTTATTATGGATTGGTTTGAAGGCTTTAGAGGGTAGACAAGATACTGCTAGAAAGCTAACTCAACGAGGGTAAATCTAAAAATGTTCCCAATATCCCAATAAAGTTATTTTTTGAGGAAATAGATTTTCAAATTTGGATTGATTATGCTGTTGGCAAAGCATACAAAGGTCCGGGTGCATCAAAATTTGAAAAATCATTCCAAACTCACCTGGCATTAAAAAATTGCAAATGATACCTTTTTGGAAAGGGAATTTCATGAACATTTTAGGAAAAATGCTTGAAAAATTTGGAAAAATTGTTTAGTGGGTCTTAAAGGCCCAACCAAAATGCATTTTTTTAACTTTAGGGATTCTAGACAGTCTAGCTTTGAAAAATCATAACTCCTTCATCCGGACTGATTAAGGGATGAACAAGACCATGTTTTAAAGGTATTTTGACACATTTTCAGAAAAAATTATAAAATTCATGAAAAATTGTTCAAGATTTTAAGATGATTTTTCAATTTGTAATAGTGTTGCTGCCAATAGGGGATAAAGAAAAGCAGAGGATATTTCTTATTTCCATAGCCCCAAAGTATTTTGGGATGATGAAATAGCCCATTGATCATATTACTTAAGGTTTTGACTTAAAAACAGGGCATGAATATTTTGGGAACAAGTGTAAGGCCATTTTCATTGCAAAATCAAAAGATTTAAGCCTGTTTAACCAAGATTCCAGATCTGGAAAATTAATTTTCTCTAAAATTTTTTTGCTAACTTTAAGGAAAATGCTAAGTCCATGCTAATCCTCATTGGTTAAGGTTAACAAGCTTGGCTTGGGGAGGTTTTAAAAATCAATTTTTGACAGCCACCAAACAAACATTTTAATAAGGGGAAGACAACAAACATATAAGAGGATGGCACATTACATGAATAGGGATGCTAACTTTACCAATGGTTTAGACAAAGAAAGTGTTATGCATGTTGACAAAAAAATGTTATGGATGCTGAAAATAACAATGATTCATGCTAGCTAATTTATAAATATGCTTGAAATGTGTTAGGCTAATAATTCATACATGGATTAGGGATAACAAGATGCATGGATATGGCATAAAATGCATGAGCAAGAGCTATCAAAATAATAAGGGCAAAATGAGGCATTTTGCACATCAAAGGGACATTAAGGTATCCAAATCTTAAACTACCACAACCAAAAGCCATAATAATGCATGATAACCCTAAGAGAGTAATGGAAACATGGGGAGCTCATTAAATTGATGAAGATGTTGAAAAATAAAAAATGAAAGTGATAAAGTGAGAAGTTATACTAACAAAACTTCACTTTTTGGCCAAATAATTAGAGTAGTAGAGATGGCTTGAATTTCCCTTTTTTCCTTATTGCTAATAAGCAAGAGAAAGAGAGAAATAGTGAGGTTTTTGTTTTGGTATGGATGAGGTTGATTTTTAGAATGTTTAATGGTTGGGAATGAGTGTTTTATGGCTGTTTTTTGTGGTGGGTTAAAAGCTACAGGATTTTGTTTTTTTTGGTGTAGAAATGTGTTTTTGGAAGCTTAAACAAGCTAGAATCTAACCTTTTTTAGCTAATATATAAGTGATCTATTTACACTAGCATTTTGGAGCCAATTTAGAGGTGTTTTTGGTCATTTCTCAAAGGGACAAAGTGATGTCAGATTAGTGGCTATAGAGTGGCTATAGGGAGCAACTTGTTACCAATGTGATGGACATAGGGTGGCTGGTTTAAATGCTAAAATGATTTTCTAGCAAATAGGATGGCTGATGGTGAT
>JAQSVH010008282.1:0-12098 GCA_029448705.1 Adansonia digitata | reverse complement strand
GTAGTTGAATGTTGTTATATCAAATGACTTGCTTTTGAATTTTATAAATGTCTAATATCTTCTAACTAAAATATATATAAATATATTGATATTTATTCAGATTTTGTATTTGCCATTTTTGATAAATTATCATATTGCAATTTATGATTTTTTTATATTTTAATTTTTTTTTATTTTCTATTACTATTATTTATGATATATTGTATCCAAAATTCAATCCTAACAAAAACATATACAATGAATTAATATGCTTAATTTCCTTTTTTTTGAAAAATAAATAATATGTGAAAGATAATAAACCATATCTAATTTAACTCGCATTGGATATATATAGCTTTTATATTTATTTACTTTATTAATTAATATGTCATCACGAGTAAAAAAAATATGTATTTTGTGAAATAAAAAAATTATATATTCTAAAATCGATGCCAATATATTACAACTGATCTTAAATCTCAATACATACTAAATGTATAAAATTGTAAGGTTAATAACAAATACTATTTCTATCAAATAAGAATAATTTTTCTTGGTTAAATTAGTAAGCTTAAAACATAATATTATATTTTTATATAAAAATTTTAAAATGAGATAAATCATATTTATTAATATATTAAATTCAATCAAAAAGTATGTACATGTAAGAATGAGTTAATCTTATAATTCTAAAATATAATTTTATTTTTTTAAAAGATCAAATTATCTTATCTTTAACAAGAATAAATATATAATGCAACGTTATCGAAACAACTTTGAGTAATGCAAATTTTTTTCTTTAAGATAACATTACATGTTTATATAAAATCTTTAACATAAGATAAATCATATTTATTAGACTGCTCATGGACTATCAAAATATGGTCTTTCATTAGTAAAAGATATGTTTTGGATTAGAGATGTCTATGGGCGGTGCTTACTTGCACCACAAAAAAATTTAAATTATTTTCTAACCACGCATTTGATCTGTCTATTTAAATAAAATATTTTTAATCATTAAATATTAATTAAGATTGCTGATAAAATATCTATACAAATTTTAACTCAAAAAAATCGAACCAATAATCTAATCCGTGAATAAATCTATTCTAAATTAAAGACTGTTAATTTTTTTTAATACAGTTTGTAGACGTAGTCTTAGTTTCATCAGGTAATAGTAGGCCACTCGTGGGATCTTCTCAGGGTCAAAGAAAGAGAAGATTGAGCTAAAGAATGGGTATTCATATTTTGACATTTAATGAAATTACCTATTTTAGTAATTAAAAATGACAAAAACCCTCTTCTGGTTAAAGCAAATCCTAATTGATCCAACTAACTTCGGGTTCTAGTCATTGGTCTACAGTTAGTATCAGCAATATTGGCCAAGTTAATTTTGCCAATATTGGCCAAGTTAATTTTGCCATCCAACTACTACTAGTAAGAGATTCTAACATAGGCAGGCAACCTGCCCTGGGATGGTGGCCCCTTTCATCAGTAGTCTAATCTATATTCTTTGGCATAAAAAAAAAAATTCTAATATTAATCTCATCAATATATCTTATAATAAAAAAAATTCAAATCTAATTTATTCCAACTTGACTTAGACTTGTTCTTAACGAAGCTTAATTTGACAGCAAGCTCACGTCAAACTTTCTTTTATTTCTTCAATTAAAAGTTCTAAGCTTTAGTTTAAATATCGAAATTGAATTGACCTTAATGTTTTATGTGTCAATCATCCATGCATTCCCAACGTTGGATTTGGCCGTCAATATTGGATAAGAGTGATGAGAAAAATTTTATCTTTAATTGTCATCTCTCAAGCTCAACCACAATTATCATTACTTGGTAGAAAAGAATATGTTGAGATCAATTCAACATTGGGGAAATTCTTTGCATCTATCTATCTATCTATATATATATATATATATATATATTATCATAAAGATTGATTAAGTTGGTATCATAAATTAATTAAATATTAATTTAGTTAAAAAATTACTTAAAAAGTAAATTAAAATAATAATTTGAAAAACATTTGTGAATTTTTTAAATTAAAAATACTAAAACTTAAAAAAATACTCACATCTTAAAAAAAACCATTTCTTAAAAAATATTTAAAATAAAAAAATCTACTTAAATTTAAATTATTTATTATTTTTAAAATATTTTTTCATACATCTTTCGTCCATTGACATAAAAAACTACCCCTTGACTTCACTTTTAAAAATAACTATTAACTTTTAAAAAATTTACCTATCTTTTTTGCATATTAATCTAATAATTTCTTTTAAAAAATATATATTTTTAAAATATTATTTTTTTACTCAAATGGTGTATGTGCCTGATTCTACTATGTATTTAAACCAGTTAAAATGCCTTTTTTTTTTTCAAATTAACTTTCTTAAACAATTATTAGGTATAATTCTAAGTCAGTTTTTCAAACTTGGTGAATGTAACCATTGAGTTACACTAACAAGATTTTCTTGTACGACACATAAAATTATGCCAAAATATAATATTTTATATTGATCTTAATTTTTTTTCCAGAAATTAGTGTCTTTAAGCTCATCAATTTGCAACGTGCACATTTACAGCATTAATAGATTGGATTGCTTAATTATAGCATGATTACATCCTTTCAAAAAATCCAGTGAGAAGGTTAATGCTTGATATTTCTCTTATGTTATTGCCATTTGTGTTCTGAGAGATGGATATGTATGTGAAAGTTATCAAAGAAGTCATACTGATTTGGGGTATGGATCTCAATTTAAATTGCAGCAAAATTGGATTATCTATTATTGCCTACTAATCTGCAAATGCTAACTTCATGGTAGGCTTCGGTCTTGTTCATGTATTATCAGTTTTTGGATAACTTGGGAGATTTATTTGATGAGTTGGTATTTTGGTTGAAAATTTATGTCAAAGGTGGCTGCACAGAATGATTTTCTAAAGTTGCTCTTTAGGAGACTTTGAATGATGTTTCTCTGATTTCAACAGGTGTTTTAATTGGAAATTCCATTGAAGATAATAGATTCTCCCATTGAGATGGTTCTACCAATGCCCATTGGTTTGCAATTATCACTATAAAATAAAAAAGAATTGATGATGACTAATAATTATATTTAAAAGATGAAAATTATCTCTAAAAATTTAATGGACAAAAAACAGTTTATAACAATTATCTTCTAAAATTATCTTTCAAAAATTTTAAAAACAGCATTCATCTCAATATGATTAAATTAAAGATGACGTTGGTCCCGATATAGGTAAAATCAAGACAAAAAAGATATTTATTTTGATTAGCCTCTAATCTCTTTCTTAAAAGTCTTTTATTTTATAGGGTATATTTAAGCTTATGGAATTTTGAGGGATAGATTTGGGAACCCTTACGGCGTTTGTTCAATTTAGGTGGTGTTTTGTCGGTTCCTTACGAACTTGAATAGAACTATATTCTTCACTCCTTAGCTTTTTGCTAGTTTTATAATTTCTTGGTTTCGAATAAATTTCAATTCCTTAGCACGGGGGGAAAAATTCTTAATCTTTGAACATGTCAATACGTTAGATTTCATTGTAATACGACTATCAAAGAGGGAACCAATAAATTTTATTTAAATGTTTTTGGACTCCAATAGGAATCATATATAATTCTTATATTCTATAGCGATTAAATAAATTTCTATTTTTTATTATATAAATTCTTATTTTAACAGTAAAAAGATAATTTCATCATTGTATAGACTCATTCAAAATCGAGTACATAGAGAAGAATAGATATGTATATATATATATTTGGCCGATGACATTAATGAAATTCAAATTTTGAGTTAAGAATTTTATCTTAAAAATTACTTTAATAATTTATATATTTAATAGATTCGAGCATTCAACTAATCTAAACTCGGCATATATTCAAATTGTAAACAAAAAATAAATGAAGTCTAATATTATATAAAATAAACAAATATAAATATTTTAAAAATTATAAATATCGAATTCACTGTCATTTACGGATAGGGATTCAAAAACTTCATTTATTTACTTCCAATTCAAGTTTTTTTTTTTTTTTAGTATCTTCTTAAGGAAGAAATTTAGCTCGACCGCAAAACTATGTTCCCTACCAAAAGCAAGTTAGATTAAGCCTGTTCAAACTAGGTTACTCAAAAGTCATACAAAATAGAAAATGACAGCTCTAACAAAGTCCTACTACAACAACAAGAAAAACTCTGCTCCTACTACACAAAAAATGACATTATATAAAAAATAACAAATACAATATTAATATATAAATATTTTAAAATTTATATAATACGAATTATCAATATATTAAAATTTATAAAAATATAAAATAACTTTAAATATGATTATAAAAAAATAATATATTTATACAAATATAATACAAATATATTATTTATCAAATTTACTATCAACCCTACCTCAATAAAAAATTTTGGTATTGCATTTGCTTTGATGTACGTACATTTTTCATCAACCTACTTTAGTCAAAAGTGTCAGCACTTCATTAACCAAACCTCCATTAATTTTCTTCCTCATATAATGGTCAATGTCATTTAGAATGTTTCGTACCTTCCAAGGTCCAACGCTATAGTAAAATATTTATCATAATTGATTATAATAAAATTTATTATATTTATAATTAAAAAAAACGTACAATGGGATTTCGTAATATTATTAACTATCGTTGAAATCAAATTTTTTTTTGGAAGGTTCCACTTTTTTGACGTTAGAGTTATAAAAATTTAATGTGGATATGATTCAAGATATAGACTTATACTTAGTCTGAAAAATTATTTCCAAGTTTCTAGTGCATATTTCAATTTGAAACGATACTTAGTCTAATAAAATAATGTAAGAGTTTCAACTTTTGACCATATAATCACAAATCCCTGTCAATTTGGAAAATAGAAAACAAAAACCGTAATTAATTTTACATTTTTTATATTGACAACGAAAATTCACTTGAAAGTATTATTATTATTATGTCTAAGACAGCAAAGAAAATTTTCAAACTCAAAAGGCAAACACAAAATGACTTTTTGTCGTTCGACCAAGTCCACACTAACAGTCTTCATCCTTAATTATGTCTCTTTTTTGGGTCGTATTTTGTTTACCACAAAATATTATTATTTAAATTAAAAAATTAACTTAATTAATTTATATTATCATTTTTAAGAGACAAGATTTAATATTTTTAAATTCAAAATTCAAATTCTTTACCATATTTTAACTGCAATCTTGAAAAAAAAAAAAAGTCTTTTTGTTTTAATGCTTACCACGAAAAGAGAGTATGGAATTTCGTGATACATATATATATATATATTAATAAGGGGATTCAGACGTCAAACAAGCAGCAAGTTGGAAGTTCTAACCGATATGCATTGATGTAATGGAACTATATACTATTCTTACACATTACTAAAATTAAATTTCATTTTAACAGCAAAAAGATAGTTTCATCATTGCATAGACTCATTCAAAATCAAGTGTAAAGAAGACATTCTTTGTATAATATATTTATATATGTATATAAAGGATTCATTTATATTAGTTTAAAATTAAATTAGTTTTACATATTTTAATAACTTTTTATATGATAAAATTTTGACAAATTAACTGTTAGATTTAGTAATATAACTGTATTCGTCATGCACATAAAATTTTAAATTGGTTTCGATATCTCTATCATATCGGTAGAGACTTTTGCCTTTTTCAATACATATTTAAAGGTTGAAAATTATTTATATTGAACAAATTGTTAAATATTTTTAGGTTACTAAAAACTTTACGTGCATGATCTACATAAGTAGAAGATTCAATAAGAAAATTGAATTAAACAAATATGAATCATATATAAATTTATGCAAGTGTATAAAGCTAATTATTTTTATACTGATGTAAGGGAATCTTCTTCTCTATATATTTGGATAATAACATTAATGAAATAAAAATTTTGAACTAAATTTTTTATCTTAAAAAAAATTATTTTAATAAATTTAGATATCTACAGATTGCAATAGATATTACTATATAAATTCAAAAAAAATTGCTCATTTTCTTTTCTAAGCAAAAAATTATTATTAATAAAATCCAAATGATATAAACTCCTATATAAATACCAGGTTAGCAAAATTTTTAAATAATACAACACGGTGTCAAAAATATCCCTAAAAGCTATAGTAAAAATCTACTAAACCCACCTAAAAGGATCGGACATGACTGGTAAGACATTCTTACGTCTATGGAAGAAAATTAAGATTCGATTCCATACAAGTGCATTCTTGAGGAAGGGCAACCATGAACCCTAAACAAGATTAAACTTAGATCGTAAAATGGATGAAGAGGGGCAGCCATAAATCTTGAACAATATTAAACTCAAACGGTGAAATGGATAAGGATACTTATGGAAAACCAAAAAATATTACTAAAGCTATTATAGCTTGTATCTGGGTAATTTACATCTTAGGTCATTGAACTTAATATTAATTTTTATTTAGGTCCCAAATCTTTAAGTTGATCAAATTAAATCATTGAACTTTTATTATTAATAAATTAAGTCACATTTGCTAACTCCATTAACTAATTTTAATTGAAAAGTTAACTCAACAAGCATATATGGCTGGGTTTTTACATTTTATTAAAATAAGATTTGGTAAATAGACACCTTGTATCATTGCTAAGTCAATTTTTCTTTAAAAAGATGTGATAAAGTTAATGTAAATAATTTAATTTATTAATAATAAAAGTTCAGTAATGTAATTTGATAAATTAAATGTATTCTATTATTAATAAATTAGATCATTTACGCTAACTCCATAATTTTAATGGAAACATTAACTCAACATTCATGCATGGCTTATTTTTACATCTTATTAAGATAATGTCTAGTAGATACAATCTCGTATGTATGTTGAGTTAGTTTTTTCACTAAAATTACATAAATGAGTTAACGTAAGTGACTTAATTTATTAATAATAGAAGTTTAATAATGTAATTTCATGAAATTAAAAGTTTGTAATCTATATTAAAGTTGGTATTAAATTTAATGATCCAAAATGTAAATTAGCCGCTATACAAGTACATGGATTACTATAAATTAAGCACATGCTTCAGCTAGTTTCCAAAAATTTAAGTTTAATTTTCCAAGTTCAGATTCTTCCATGGCCGATCAAACGATTGCTGGATCTTTTGGCGACACTTCTTTTCGTACCGTCCAAGCTCCACCCGAAAATAATAATGTTGGGGACGTTCAAGCCGTTGATTGGGGTGTTGCCGGTGCTGATGTTTTCCCTAGAGCAGGTAATCGTATTTCAGTTCACTCTCAAATAGAAAATAATCAGTACGGGTTAGTTGGATACCTTATGCCGTCGACTGGCACCGGAGTATTCGTCCCTAATGTCCAGAATATTCCGTTGATAGCCCCCGAAGTATTCATCCCTATTGCTTATGGAGGTGGGGAACCAGAGACTGATTACGTGGAAGGAGTTCAAAATGCAGGTGGCCAAGCAGAGATTGATTACGTGGAAGGGGTTCAACTTATTGGGGAGGACGTTTATGAGCTTGCTAATTTTAATGAGATTCATAGAGAGGAAGCAACTCGCCTCATTGGGGAAGACCTTTATGAGCTTATTAATTGATGTATATGGTATATATTTTTCTGGGGATCGTTTCGGTTTTATGAGCTTACTATGTTATTGTTGTGCTTGCTCTGTAGTTTCTTCTTCGGTCAAAGTTATGTGTTTTCTCCTTTGGTCAAAGCTTCTTCTTAGAATTTTGAGTTTCCAGCATTGTCTCTGTTTGTTTTTTAATAAATCCTCTAATTTATTGTACTAAAATGGGAATGTTCTTACAGCCACATATTCTAGGTCGGAGGAAAGATCTTTGGTGCTTATTTATAAAAATTTTGAGTGATTGTCTTGTATTTTTTTTTTTTGGATAATTCAAAGATTTGATATTATAAAATTTGGACAGGGCTTAAGACGATATGACCTGAGAACCCAATGAAAGCCTAGCATTAGACAGAAAATCTGTAAAACCCGGGCTTTTTCCCAGATCAGATCGGTCACCAAAAAGCTTTGAACATGGAAACTCCATCTTTGGCTGATTCTTTAACAAACCCCATCTGGCCAATACCCACAACTGCCGTGAATCTCGTTATAAGCCAAAGATGGAGTTTCCATGTTCAAAGCTTTTAAATCCAATACCCACAAGCCAAGAATCGATATAAGCAAATGTATCCCATAGTTTGCACAGCCTTGAATCACTTTTAGAACACCAAGACTCAGCAACCTTAGAATCTAACTCAACAACCAGGCGTTTTTTTTTTCCCATCCCAATCAGACTGAGCAAAGATTATTTGATTGTCTTGGTAGTACTGTGAGTACATGTTATTGTTTGCATGGCCATCTCTACTGATGTTGTAGGTTAAAGAAGTCTCTGCTAAGTTTGCAGATGCCGAGGGAGAGAGAGCGTATGATGATATTCACTGAACTATCAGGTTTTCAATTTCCCATTTAGGGTAAACCCTAACAAAAATCTTGAGATATATATAAATATTGCCAAATTTATTGGTTTTGCATTTTTTTTTTTGGCAGGGTTGTAGGTTTTGGTTCTTCTTGGATATGTCTTTATCTTGCTATATTCCCATGTTTTTTAGTTGCTGTTGCAGTGTTGTGATAATTCGGTTTTCCCAATTATGACCATTGTTTTAGGTGATTCGTTCTGCCATTTTGGGTGGGGTACATGTTACTTGGTGTGCTTCGGACTTTCTTGTCCAAAAATCTGGTTATTTGGGTCCCAAAGACTAAGCCAAAAATAATATGGCCTCCTTTGAAATATTCAACAATCCTTACTCATTCAACACGTGTTACAAGGAGCAATATATTAAGTCAAAAAGTATCATTTATTTTAGTGATTATTTCCATTATATAAATATTAATTATTTAAAGTATCTGATATTATAGATTCCAATTATTTAAATATAAAATTTATTTAATTATTTTTTCTTTTTAACGAGATGAAATATGTTCAATATATAAAATACTGATTAAATTAAGTATTATGCAACAAATTTAATCGGTGGAGCACAGAAGGAAACATGGGATTTTCCCTTTTAATATAATTGGTGTAACCGAAACAAGACTTTTGAACTAGCCAAAATATTAAGTTAGATTGAGATCAGTTTGTGAAAGAAACCATGATGATCATGGGATTTTTCCCCTTTAATTTTTATGCGCTTGAAATCATTGGAAGAAAAATGCTCGATTATATTTAGAAAATGGTTTCGATGGAGAGTCATGGGATTTTCATGGTGATTTGTTATACAAAAACTCGACTCGATTAGTTTAAAGCAACTTAAAAAATAAACAAATGAACTCAAATCGTATGCCCAACAAGTTCTCGATTAAAATCAGCCCAGCTTTTAAAATGAAATCCAAGTCTTTGTCGAGCATCTTCCTACTAAAAGTGACCATAACCCACTAATAATAATTCAAAATTGGTGTCAGTCCAGCACTTCAAAACTTGCAATTAGCAATTCCGGCGATGCTCTGGGGTTCGACCTTTTAGTAACTTAATATTGCAATATTTATTTATTTAATTAATTTTAATATTATTAAGTTAGTATATTTGTTCAATAATGAATTTATTTTATCATTATGTTATTATATATTTGACATAAAATTGATTACCTCCACGTCCAACGTTTTCAGGTTTTTCATATTTAGAACCAGAACCATTCACATTAAAAATATTCCACAACCATTCTCACCTCTTTAAAATGTATTTAAAAAAAAAATTAAAATATGTGTCAATCTCTTAAACTCATTTACGATTTAAAAAATTCCACTACAACTGTATCAAAAACAAACTCAATTTGATAAATAATCAAAATCATTTTGGCATTATCTCCTTAATTAATTCTTCTTTATATGATGCTTCTTGGTTCATAAGACTCCATTAACCATTTTAGGAAAATGAGAAAAACCTTTGGCATTAGCTACTTTTCTCATTAATCTGTAAAACTTTATTAATCATCTTAGAAAAATGAGACACAGCCAGAGGATTGGATCCAAAGACCAATGTCCTTTCTTGGTAAATGACACCAATTTACCTTTGCTTTATCATTACAATAACCAGAAAAAAAGGAACTCAAGATGATTTTTTTTTTCTAAAATAAAGTCAATTTTAGCTAGTACTCAACATAATTTGTTTATAATTTCTTAATTTTTCGAATATTTGAACATTTTTTTGGAATTAATTCCGAGGGTTAGGAAAATTTTACATAAATACGAATGCTAAAGTACTTGACAAAAGAAGTAACTATCTAATGTGTATAATTTATATTATTTACATGTGAAATCTTGAACAATTTTCATTTTTCAGACATTAGATTATTTTTATTTAATTTGATTTAAACTTTTAAGTATTTTATATAATAAATTATATTTATTTCTTTTTTACATTTCAATTGACTTATCTTTTATAATTTTAATTGACTTCCCTTTTACATAGATATGAATAAATAAGGTATTCATTTTCTTTTTATAAATTCTTAATTTGATTTGATTATGACCAGATTAATTGCATTTATTTTTAATAGCTAAATCACTCCAAATTAGTTTTAATCTTCATTGATTTGAATTTTGATAAAATTAATTACATTTATTTTTAATATCTTGAATCTCTCTCGATTAGTTTTAACTTTTGTTTTTGTATTTCTTTGTTGTTTTGGGTAGTTACTTCGTTAGTAATAGATTAAATATCTCTTATATTTATATATAATATTTTATATGTTATATAAATATATAATAAGAAAATTTTCTATTTATACATCTTAAATCTCGTATATTTATATCTTACATCTTTTGAAGTACCTAAGGTTAAAGTTAATGAATAATTTGAACAATTTTCTATATAAAAGAACATTTGTTATCTCATTAATTTTGTTTCGTATTTTTATATAGCTTTATTTTTATTAATTAGTTCAAGTTTATCTAATAAATTGTGGACAAAAAGATGATAACCAAATTATTCAGGATGATTAGATAAATACCCAGAAGTAATTTTTTTTAATCAACTATACCAATAAGTTATTTCATTATTTACAACCCACTATAAATAGATTTGTAATCATGAAAATAAACTTGCTGTATGCATATTAGCACAGGTGTAACTTTAATATGTTCAAACAAGTAATCTTTGTATATTAGTCTTTTTTAATTGAGCAAAATAATTGCAATTCTTTTACCGTAATTTTTCGAAATTACAACTTGACTTTCTAGTATTTCAAAAAAAAAAAAAAAACAAAAAATCCTATATGTTAAAATATAAACATGTTGTACTGACCTTCCAACCTTTTATCCATACCAATTTTTTTTATATTATTAAATTCATGGTAATGTAAAAATTATCAAATATAATAATATATTGAATATTGAATATTGAATATTATTTTGTTTTGGTTGCACTAAAATTGAAAATGAAATACTTTTAATTTATTTTATCGTAATTGAAACTAAGAACATGTTGAAAAGAATAAAGGTTTCATTCGAGCTTATGAAGCACCTTTAACATCTTCATCAAAAATAAAAATGGTGGACTCATTATAAATGGCTAAAAAAAGTATAGATATAAATACATATATATATATATTAAACTATAAAAGAACTAATAACAATAGTCAAAGCTTATGTATTAAATTACCAAGAAAGTTTACTTAATTTTCTAGAAACTTATATGGAGAGGAATAATTACAAATGGCTACATGAAGAAAGAAACGTCCTATCAATCCTATGGCCCTAACTTTTTTTTTAGTCAGATAAATGTACGTACTATATTACGCATATGGAGTCAATAAGATGATGGTGATGATTATCATGATGATAATAATTTATGCCTGTATGTATGTTAAATTTTTATATTTTATTATATTATAATTATTTTTAAAGTATTATAGAAATTTTGATGTGTTAGTAATTTATTTCATATATATTATTTTTGAAATATTCATATATTTATGTTGTGTCTTATTTCAATTATTTTTCTATTATATTTATGTAATTACGTCTAATATTATCAGATCTATTGAAGACTAGAGCACATAT
>JAQSVH010008261.1:0-12099 GCA_029448705.1 Adansonia digitata | reverse complement strand
ACATATTTTCTCATCAACATTTCTCAAAACCTTCCTATTCTGAGCTTTCTGTGTCTATAAAACACTAATATGCTTGAATATTCATGCACAAATCAAGCCTGTTAAACATTGTCCAGTTTCCCCTTGAAGGCTTTTTTTTTCCTGTTTGCACCTGCTATGGCTTCTCAGTGCCTATCAATTACCCTTACCTGACCATCTTTTCTATATCACTTTTTGGTCCATGAACAGCGACAACAGCATCCTTGTTCAGGCACGAAATCTCCTGGAAGTAACTTTGCCAGAGATACATGAAGGACTTCCTAAGCCCGAATTGCCTGATTTACTGCCATTTCCTAAGGTTGAATTGCCTCCATTGCCTGAATTCCTGAACTGCCCAAATTGCCAGAATTCTTTAAGCAAATTCATATTCCATTTTTTTTTCCCGAATGTTCTGAGAGCCAGATTTGATACTCATCGAACTCAAGTTATTCAGCAATGAGATCGAAGAACTTGCTCAATTTTGGTTATTCGAATCAAATGCCATTGAATCAACCTTCACTCTCTGCAAAATCGCGTGATCCTGCCAACTTCTTCCTTCACTTCCTTGCTAGATTTTCCCAAGAAAGGGGGGCCTTGGTGGGAATTAGCAGCTTCCGGTTGCGCCATTTGCATTACTGGGGAGATGGGGTGAGAACTGCATGATCTATCGAGGGAGTTTCAGCCTTCCAATCATTGCCACTACATATAACAGGAAAATATTTTCGCATTCTTTATTGCTTTAAAGTATTTAAGTTTAATATATATTCAGATATAGGTGTAGATATTATTCTTTAAATATATAAAAAATTTTAAAAAAAATATACTTATATCAAATATATATTGCATTTGACACTCACTTGATTCGTATACAAAATGGGAGTGAAACTACCCCTGCAACCAAAAATTAGCTATGAATTAGGTATATTGATTAAGACATGACATAAAAACATCACACGCATATGACATGCTTTAACTTTGTATAGTTTTTATATAATCTCGTCTTATGTTATAATTATGTCAACACGTTTATGATACGAAAATTTTCGTGTCATAAACGTGTTAAACACGCTAAAGAAACGTGTAAATGTACCAACACGTATCCATTAACACATTTCAAGTATCAACATGTATCCATTAACACATTTCAACACAATAATTTAATGGGCCAACATTTTGACACATGTCCATTAACATGTTTTTAAAACATGATTATTTGATGTGTAATAAACGTACATACATTTAAATTAACAAGTTTAATATGTTTAGATAATTCATGTTATATAAATTTTGATACATTAATAATTTATGTATTATAGATTTTGATACTTAAGTGTACTCATGTTGTAAAAGCTTGGATTCTCACTTAATCTTAATAACTTAAGCGATATTTGTGTCATAATCATTATTTGTGCTATTTGTATCATTGGTGTTACTCTTGTTATTTGTGTAATCCGTGTCGTATCACGTGTAATACGTATAAAAACTGTGTCGTGTTCATATTTTAAAATTACATACGTTTATTTAATCGTGTCATATTTATATTTCAATTAATCATTTCATATAAAAAATAAGATATAATACGAACACGATACGATAACATAAATTATCAGTCTTACTTATAATATAAACATGAACTTTAATGTTCCAAAGAATCAAACTCTAGCTAGCTGTAACTCATGTAGATCATTTAAATTTCTGGAATATGGACAAATGAAGAACGAATATGTACTCATCGTTGTTTTGCATGCAACCTCACTATGATCCAAAGGACCGATCTTCGCCATAAAAATGAAAGCTTATGGTTTCGAGTTTGTGAGATCTCTTCCCAATGAGCATATGCTAATTCCTCTGAGGAAAGCAGCAGTTTGGAGTGACGTTTTGAGTATTCAAGAGATGTGCAAGACAGGCCTTGGGTCTTGAATCAAATGTTTACTTGACAATGTCTACTTACACAAGTTGCCGGTGCATAATCCGTAATTTATTTTGATTTATATATTCAAATAAATTTATTTAAAAATCGAGTATAAGTTAAATTGAAATTTTTTAAAATGGATTATTGAATTGGTTTAAGTTTAGTTTAAATTAGATTTAAATAAAAAAATTTAAAAAATTAAATCGTGACTTTATATGATTTGACTTATAA
This sequence comes from Adansonia digitata, assembly GCA_029448705.1. Lineage (NCBI taxonomy): Eukaryota > Viridiplantae > Streptophyta > Magnoliopsida > Malvales > Malvaceae > Adansonia > Adansonia digitata. Next base: position 9,938 of record JAQSVH010008261.1, on the reverse strand, counting down.
ATAAATTTAGACGAAAAGAACATAGATCAAATGTTGTGTTAAATTGCATCTCAAGAAACATCCTCAAAACTGAAGTTCCTCGGATAATCTATATTTCTATGTATTAAAGTCATCCTTAAAAGGTCTCACAAGTTAATAACGGTACAAAGTTAATAACGTAATTTAAAGAGCATTAAAGTAAAATTATCATTCGTGAGCTGAGAGAGCTTTGGAAGAAAAGAAAGGAAAGGTAAAATGATAAAAGATAAAATGGAGGGTTTTTCTTCCTAATTCTAGAATTTTTAAATGTTATTTTATTTAAGGGTTAATTGTAGCATCAGATAAATTGAACTCCCCTAATCATTTCTACTTAGGATTCAATATAATGGTTTGTTCATATGTTTATCAATCAGAATTTTGACCAATGCAATGCAACTGTTTCTGCTTAAAATAAATGGTTAATAACAATCGATATATATATATATATATATATATAAGTATGTATATATTTGAAGTAGGACAACGGAAAAAGCACTAGTCTTTCTTCTAGGGGATATTTCGAATTTTTATTACAATAAAATACAAGCTTTATAATATTTTCAATTGACTATTCTAATGGACTGCTAAGCCGATTATTGTGTCCAATATAAGTAACCAAACTTTAACAATTTCATTTTCTTCTATGTCTCTCAATAATTTATATATATATATATGTAAAGAGAAAGTAACAAAGAAACATAAACACCTTGTCAAAATGCAAAAGCAAGTTGGTAGATAGGTGAACAACCAAAAATAGCAAACAAAGCTCTTGGGTGGTGAATGTTAAAAAAATTCGAATCGTTTTTGTATTTTTTTATATTAATAATTTATATTATATATATTTTGATATGTTCATCTATTCATATTATACTTTTATTATTTTTTCGTATTATATCATATTTTAATTATATTTTTTTTCATGTTATATACATATTATATAATATTATATAATCGTATAATATCTAAAATTAACCCAAAAAAAATTGCCAAGTGTATTGCATCTTTTCTTGAGCAGCCTTTTAAAGATATATAGAAATTCCACCATATGTATGAGGAAAATAAACTAAAATCAAGCTGTTATAGAAATGTTAGCCTTGCAAGGAGTATGAATTTGTTAATTTACTATGATAATATGGGTACTTAATTTCTTATTCAACTCATACAAAGATCAAAGTCCTTGAATAAGCTGATGAGAAGGGATTGAATTTACTTTACAACTAATTATGTCGGAGTCAACTGGATGTCATCATCATATCAGATTTTGATAGTTGCATGCAAGAAAGCAACTCTAGTTTCTAGTCATGAATAGGTAAGAAGTTGAGCTAACAAAACGTAAGAATTTCTTACCAACCTGCTAGAAAACTCCTCCGTTCTCCACTTCCCGATGCCTATAAAGGGCTCGTCGGCATATGCAATTGCACAAACAAAGACACAATAAGTATTCGTTTTGAAGCACTTCTTGTCATCTCACATCTGTCTTTTAACCATGGCTTGCCTTCGTTTCCCTTTCTTTATACTACCATTTTTATTGATCTCTTCATCATTAATGAACAGCAACACAGTCTTGGTTGGTGCCCGACGTCTTTTAGAGACATCCGTGCCAGAGAAGCCTGAGCTTCCGAAACCTGGATTGCCCGAGATACCTCATTTCCCCAAGGTTGAACTTCCAAAGCCTGAGTTGCCACAAGTTCCGAAGCCAGAAATACCTAAATTGCCTGAATTACCTAAAGTACCAGAGTTGCCAAAACCTGAATTGCCCAAAGCTCCCGAGCTTCCAAAAGTGCCAGAGTTGCCAAAGCCTGAGCTGCCCAATGTTCCTGAGTTGCCAAAACCAGAGTTGCCTAACTTTCAAATACCTGAAGAAGTCAAAGTTCCAGAGTTAGCAAAACCAGAATTGCCTAAAATTCCAGAGGTGCCAAAGCTAGAATTGCCCAAAACTCAGTTGCCGAAGCTAGAATTGCCCAGAACTCCTGAGTTACCAGAGCCTGCATTGCCAAAAGTTCCTAAGTTACCAAAGCCTGAATTGCCTAAGGTTCCTGAGTTACCGAAGCCTGAATTGCCAAAACCAGAGTTACCCAAGTCGCCTAACTTTCAAAAACCTGAGGAAATCAAAGTTTCAGAGTTACCAAAATCGGAGGTGCCCAAGCCAGAATTGCCTAGAGTTCCCGAGGTACTTAAGCCAGAAGTGCCTAAAACTCCTGAGTTGCCAAAGTTTGATTTGCCTAAAGTTCCTGAGTTACCAAAGCCAGAATTGCCCAAAGTTCCTGAGTTGCCAAAGCCTGAACTGCCTAAAGTTCCTGAGTTGCCAAAACCAGAATTACCAAAAGTTCCTGAATTGCCAAAGCTTGAGTTGCCTGACATGCCAAAACATGAAGAATCCAAGGTTCCTGAGTTACCAAAGCCCGAATTGCCCAAAGTCCCAGAGCTTCCCAAGCCAAGATTGCCAAAATTACCTAACTTGCCAAAGCCTGAAGCACCGAAGAAAGAAGTGCCCAGGTTGCCTGAATTGCCTAACGTGCCAAGTCTTCCTAAAGATTTCCCCAGCCCTTCTTTCACTCCACCATACACAAGCCCTTGAATCATGACAATGCCTTCGTTTTCTCTTCATTGCTTATATGGTTTCTAGGTATTCTTCTTATAGAAGAGTGTTGATTATTAGCAGATGTGAGTATTCATTTCATGAATCATTTGTAGACCCAATTATTCATAAATGTGTGTTTGATTGATTTTATGGTTGTTATCTCTCCATCATTATGTATGTTTTCTTAATAAATTTATAGTTATATATAATGTTTGATTCCCCTATTTAGTGTGTTTGAAGTTCCATGTTGTTTAACTTAGAATATTTGACATGCCATGTGAATGGCATATTGACATGGATTCTCTAATGACAACACTCAAACGAACGAATCCTTATAAACAAAACTAAGTTATTCAAATTCAAGAATATGGTCTATTGCTAAAAGATAGGACTAAAGAAAAGATCATGATAGCGTTCTTTGCAAACTTGATTGCTGATCACAGGAGAACAATGGTCTTCATATTCATATAATCCTTCGTGGCTTGGTTCAAACCTCAAACAGTAATAGCCTAATTTTGGAGATATATAAATATTTAAAATTTAATATAATTGGTTAATATAATCATTCATAAAAAATGACATCTAGTATATTAAATTTAAATCTTAAAATTTACAACTGAATCTCCTTCGTTAAAAGAAATATGAATAAAAGAAATAATTATATATGTTTCACTCCTCTAAGATTGGGGGCTTCTTGTCATTTACTACATTGTATGGTACCGTGGCCAAAGCTGAATGGTCAAAGTCGGAAATACCCAAGTATCCCGAGTTTTCAAAACCTGAATGGCCAAAGCTGAAAGTCACCAAGCTTACTTAATGGCAAAAAATGGAATCCACGTTTCCTGAATGGCCACAGGCCATATTTTCTCAAGCTCACTCAACCACTAATCCTTGAATCAATAGACCGCAGCCTGCAGTGTCTTCATTCAGTAATTACCACGGAATGTTAGCTGTTCAAGTATATTATACATTCGGAGTGAATGTCAGCATTCCTCCAACGACTCTCCTGCAGAGAGGAGATTCATTTACTAACTTTCACATGCCCTTATAATGCATGATTCCTAAAAGCTTGGTTGCATGCAGGGCAGTTGCAACGCAATGCTATAGCTGCTATTTAGTAATTTTGATATTCTTTGTTACTAATATTGTAACAGATATTAATCACAATTGATCACAGTAATGTTCATTATGTCCACAACAGTAATAAATGCGACGCGATCAAAGAGGCTTTCACAATCACTTTTAAATCCCAAATTGTATGTTCATATTAAGTTAATGGTGTTTACATGTATTGTTAATTTCACTTAGCTTGAATTTTATATGTCCAATTGTTGCATGTAATAGTAATTCTAAAATAATTAAAAGTTTCAAATGTATGACTTTACTGCATTCATTTAAACCGGCCGGGGTATTTGAACTTTAATTTGAAGCCTCATTTCTGATACGTTCAGCTTTTAATAATTTTTTTTTAAAGATATTGTAATATGAGTCAGATTCAATGCTCCTAATTATTTGATCAATTCTTGTTTTACATAATTAACACAAGAGGCAAATGGATCGTTCGATCAAAGAGATCTCTATGTCTATCATATTGGAATGTTGTTTTATGATTGAAACAGACTCGAATTATGAATAAGACCTTGATTTAGAATTGCTTAATACTGAGAGATATTAATATAATTGGTAGAGGGAGTAATGCAGGTAACTAGTTGGAACTAAATATACATATTCTCTCATCAACATTTCTCAAAACCTTCCTATTCTCAGCTTTCTGTGTCTATAAAACACTAATATGCTTGAATATTCATGCACAAATTAAGCCTGTTAAACATTGTTCAGTTTCCCCTTGAAGGCTTTTTTTTTTTGTTTGCACCTGCTATGGCTTCTCAGTACCTATCAATTACCCTTACCTGACCAATTTTTCTTATCACTTTTTGGTCCGTGAACAGCGACAACAACATCCTTGCTCAGGCACGAAATCTCCAAGAACTAACTTTGCCAGAGATACATGAAGAACTTCCTAAGCCTGAATTGCCTGATTTACTGCCATTTCCTATGGTTGAATTTCCTCCATTGCCTGAATTTCCGGGTTTACCAGAGCCTGAACTGCCCAAATTGCCTGAATTCTTTAAGCCCAATTTGCCTGCCATGCCGAATCTTGACAAGGGCGTCCCCGTCAACCCTAAGCTTATGCCATCCCATTCAACCAGCACTCCTTAAACCATCATTACACTTCTTTCCACTACTGGATTTGAAGATGAAGTACAAAGTCCTATCGAATCGTTGACGTTATATTGAATACATGGTGTGTTGATTATATTATTTTCTGTGTTTATTATCGTCACTTGTCTCCTATTTTCTATTTTCTACTGTACAATTGGCTAATTAAATTTAAATTGGTGTTGTCTAAGTGTGGTTCTTTTGGTATTATACTTTGTATTTTTTCAATCCCTATTTTATAGCAAAAATTACAGTCAATTTAATAATTTCTGGCTTTTATGTTGATTCATTAATGATAATTTATTTTTCCTATATATCAATGTCATACATCCAAGCCATCAGTTATCAAATAATAATAATAATAGTAATAATAATCCCATACTTATTGAACTCAACATATTATCAATTTAATTGATTTAATTGATAATTTGATTTTTATTTACTGCATAAAACATTGTCGAAAAATATTTGATCCTTAGGTTTTTCTTTTACCGAATATGGAGATATATGATTTTATTTAAAATAAATAAGATAATTCAATTTCTTTAATTCCCATGCCCAAATCGTACATTATTTTTCCTTTAATGCGAACTTCAGGTTTTAAATTAAAGTTTCCATTAAATTAACCGGACTATCATTAGCAGTGGCAATTGGATATATTTGGGTAAGTGCGGATTGAATCATTTTATATTTAAATATTTTTGGGTTTAGGTTGATCTGAGTTTAGGTTTATTTGTATTCATGTTTGTTCGGGTTCAAATCTTTTTTACTCAGATTTGAGTTCGAGTATGTTTTATATTATTTTTTAGTTTATATTAATTATAATTACTTTTACGTAATTATGAATTCTAATTCTAGGCCAGAATTTAGCCCAACCATACCAGAAAAAAAATCTTATTTCGGTTGCATATGCTCAATGCGGTCCAAAAATTTTTGAATTCTAACTTAAGGCCCAAATTTAGCTCGGCCCTCCTATTTAAGCCTCAATCATTATTTATAATATTTGAAAATAATTTTTATATTAATATTTACGTATATTATAATTGAATTTAAATAAAATATATATTATTTTGTTTTAAAAAAAATACTATTTCGAGTCAAGCTGACCTGAAATTTAAGTTCTTAGATCTGGGCTCGATCAAGCCAGGCCTGTTAGGCTGGGTGGGTTGCTCGACTCGTAGACAGGTCTAGTTACTAATTTAAGTCTAACATATAAGTTTTTTTTTATTGATATAGCATTATTTATTATGGTGTCTATATTTTTAAATTTACTTTATTATCAGACTCTAATTCAAACTATCTAATAGATTCCGAACCGATCCTCTTCGAATAAAGAGGACTTTTTTTTTAAAATGTAGATGCGAGGCAAGATGGAGCTGGTTTCTTTGTTTGAAAGGCGAGCGCGGAGCAGTTGTGGAATTTGCTTGCTTTGCCTCGTCGTACCCCACAAACTGAAATTATTATTTTATCCTTAATTATTTAGTTTTTTAAGAAGGATAATATGATAATTATATGATAACATTCTTATAATGTATGCTTTATGTTTTATTGTTTTGTGTTTAGACATGGTTCAAAAATATCTTTTTTCAAGAAATATATACTTTATTATTTGAAAAAAAATAAGTAAGTAAAAAAATTCAATAAAACGGGACGGTAATGGACGTATTCAACATCTACGGAGGCGGTAATGATATTAAAAATTCAACATCCACAGTGAAACGAGGCAGGCGGTGAAGCAAAGCAATCTATCAGTGGAACGGAAGTGGATTTTGTAGTATCCGTCTCCTTCCCACTCCATTACTATCCCTAATCATTAATTAAAATAACAATAATAAAATAAAAATAGTATTTAAAAAAGCATTTAAAATTTTACTACTAGCATACATAAACTCTCAATCTTTAATGAGTTTAACTAACTAAATTAAAAAATATATGATAAATAGATTATATACTTCATTAATAATATTTTTAAAACTTATGATATGATTTATTTTTTATAAATTATTATTTTATCATATATAAAATATAAATTAAGTTTTTAATATTTAATTAAATTATTAAAAAATATTAAAATAAAATTGATAATTAAAGTTTTTGCTTTATAAAAAATTTTTTAATTATAATTTTATCAATTTTATTTTTAATATTAAATTCGGATCGGAGCCAGGCTTGAGTTTAGGTTCTTTCAAGTTCAAACTCTTTCGAGTTCGGATCATTTTGTATTCAAATTTTCTTAGATTCGATTCATATTTGGACTCAAAATTTTTTCAAGATAAATTTTCGAATTTAAATTCATTTTATCGTCTCCAACTGTCATGTCGAAAACCTTATTTATCATGTAAAAAAAAAAAAACGTGCTTGTAAAACTAGTTTAAAGCTATGCCATTTAGAAGAATCCACAAGATTTGGGTGAAGTGCAGCATCTTTTAAGTTTTTACGAAGATTATTTCAACGTATCCTAGTAATATGGGTATAATCCATAATCAATGTCAGTTAGTCAATATTGTTATGGCACCGAAAGAGTAAAAATCGAGATAGTACATTTACTCATGAATCAGATTATTTGCTTAGTTCGACAAATTTAATCGATTCTCGAGTTTGATTCGGATCATGGATATATTTTTATTCCCTGCTATTCTTCGTTTCTCGCTCGTATCCCTAACGAAACAACACAAATCCATAGAGTGCTGAAGCTCCAAGCGTCATAAAAAACGCCAACAAATATTGTTGCCTGGATTCATTCGCAGGCCGATCCAAAATCGTATGAAGTGCAAGAACTACTGCTCCGAGAGTCAGCAAAAAGATCAAGTTGATCGTAAAAGACGGTAAACTTCTGCTTGACCAACAGAAAGGCAAATGCAGCAGTGAAAGCCAATTGAGTTGAAATAATCAAAGCTGAGGTAGATAAGAGGGAGGCGAGCAACGTCATCAGCATACAAAAAGTCGTCCCCGCCGGTAAGAACTAAGGAGGCCGAGAACGACACTAGCCAGAAACACCGGAGGTTTTATGAAGCAAAGCTTGGTCCCGGGGCCCTCCTTTCTTCGACGATACAAGTATGAGACTACGAGGGACAAAATCATGAATGGCCAACCAGCGGTTTCTAAGCAGCTTGAAATCCAAACTCTCTTGCCACTTTTCAAGAAGTAAAGCCACATTATAAGGGGGCCACCAACATTTCCCAAGCCTAACATTGTGCAATTCAGCACCAGCAACATTATCTTCAGGCCTTTGCTCATCTTCTCCTCCTTGTAGGGCACTTGGTGGTTGCTACTGTGAGTATCCATCTTCTCGGACAAGATGCAAAAGCTAAAAGTTTGTCGGATTTTGAACCAAAAATAGCAAGTGAACATATATAGTTGATATACAAAAACATGAAGCCCCGTTAAGTGACAAACTCGAAGGGATAATAGGTAAGAATAACATGTAAAAACAATAAGTGAAAGCTCAACTTTATTATAAGATCATAGATAATTCATAATTTAACTGATATGTGATAAATACGATCTTTAATGAAGTTATGCCATTAATTTTCCAGAAATGAGTCTAGAATCAAGATATATCGGTACATATAATCACAAACAAAGCACAAACAAGGTTAACAAAATCAGAGTCTACTTATCATCATCACCATGAACAAGAATATCTATGATCTACAATCTCCTCTTCAACATTAATCACCATCTTTTGAATTGGGAAACAGGCATTATATTTGAAATTCTACAAAAAAACATAAACAGTGTAACTAGTAAAATTGTACAGTAGTAGAGACAAAAACCTTCTCAACAGATTTGTCATTTTTTTAAAAATTCATTGGCTTACCATTCCTAGAAACCATTGAGGGCAAGTGGGAATGGTCTATAGGTTAAATGGTAAAGTTAAGATTACTCAAAATCATAATAAAAAAAAAAAACAGTTGCTTAGAAAGACACAAATGATAATAGTATGAGAGGCAAATGTTACCTTAAAAAAGGTCACAAATCGCGCGTTACACTGATCAGAAAAACCTGAAACTGCCAAGGGTTTTTGAATCAAGATTTGGAAATTAAAAGAACTGAACCTGCTGAACCTTTGAAGAAAAGGATGCGGGAAGAGACTAATGGCAGTGAAAAAAAACCCACCAAAATAGTATGCTGGTGCTGCTCGCTCAGTGATTAAAGCGAGAGGACAGAGTTAAAAGCAAATTGGATGGTGCTCAAGCAATATTCCTGTTCCTACCAAGAAAATTAAAAAAATCCCGTTTTGGCATGACCATGACAAGAAAAACATAGCAATTTTCATAAATTGAAAAAACAAAAAGAATAAAAAGACTAAAATGGCTTTATGCAAAAACAGAAGAAGATAATGACTCGCAATGAAGTCACTGGTTAACTCTTCGCTGCTTGAAATCTGCAACATTGAAGAGCCTGACACGTCTGTGCTGACTGATGAGTATCGAACAAGTGACGGGCAGCAAATCAAATCGGAAAGAGAAAGCCTCCCCCTTTTCTTTTTTTGCCGTTGGGCATAAGTTTTGAGATAAAGAATCTTAATATTAATTAAAATTTAGTAAGGGATGATAATTATTAATGCGAATTTAGATAATTATAATTATTTTTTTTAAAGATTTCGATATTGTGAATTATAATAATATTTAGATTCAAATATTATATTATTATTCGTAGTAGATTGGAAGCAGATATAAATGTAGACTTTCATATATTTATTATCTAAATTAATATAATACATGCGAATAATAGATTTGGATATCTAAATTTATAATAGAAATCTGCTCTGTAAAATATTGAAAATTAATGCTCTATGAAAGAATTGAATCTTTACCTATTAAATTCGAATTTTTTTTGTAAATTTGAATATCCAAGGATAATGTTATTTAATATGGATTCAGATTTGAATAGTAATATACAGATTTAATATGAATAAAAGCAGATTTAGATTTTAAAGTAGTTTTACAAAATCAGATTCGAATATTAAAGAAAAATTACATAATTTGATTTGTTGCCATTTGTAGTAACTCAAAGTTAAAAAGAAAAGCTTTTGCAAATTTGGAGATTATAAGTGTCCATGGTATAGCTACGGGTCTTATTTTTTTATTTAAGCTCAAATTTGATCAAATTCGAG
>JAQSVH010008239.1:0-12100 GCA_029448705.1 Adansonia digitata | reverse complement strand
AAATTAGCACACAAAGGAAGCCAATGCCCCTTTTGGAATTAAAGAAGAATTAAAGATCCCCCCCCCAAAAAAAAAAAAGACGAATGATTTTACTAATGTTTTTATGATATTTTTTAAGGATAATTTATGTATTATTTATAATAATATTATATTAAATGTAATTATTAATAATCTTATATTTTTAATATATAGGATGAAAATATTATTTGTATATAATAATTTTGAAAAAAATTTTAATATCTTTTAGCAAAATTAAAAAAAAAATGAAAGGAGAAAAAACCCACATATGTACATGATATTATAACAAATATTTATATTTAATACACGATATATTTTTAATAAATCATATCATATTATATCATTAAAAAAATTATTTATATTTATTTTTAGAAATTTTTAATAAAATATCACACCCATGTGCTTGTGTTTGGTTGAAGCAAATTAGGCAAATGCACTGGGACCTTCTTCTTCTTCTGATGTGACCTCCCAACCTAACGTCGATTCCGGAATTATGGGCAAGATTTTGTTACTTGAAAGAAATAATATATATATATATAATTTTTTTTCTTTTCGTAACTTTCTTGAAAGAAATAAAAGGATATTTTTGGTGTCATTCATTCCCTTGGTAAGTCCAAAAACATGCCCTGCTATTCCAAGATCTTCATTGAGCAATGCTTTGATGTTAAGTTAGATTAAAATGTCATGAATTGTATATTTGTATGGAATGACAAGAAAATACAAATGACTTGTTTTTTTCCATTGAAATCATCAAGTTTTTGTACATTTCAAATGTGTATATAAATTTCAAGCACTCAAAAATAAATAAATAAATAAGATGCGCTTTGCTTTTAGAAACTTACAGGAAATTTCCCCAAGTAATCCTTTATATCTGTCAAAAATATATAATCTGTCACTTTCACTTTTAGTCTTTTACTTTCATTTCGAATAGAATGTTTAGTAAAACCCTAAGGTATCTATCCTCCTCCCAGACAATACTTGTTCAGTTGTTCTGTTGCTTTGCTTGAACAGGTTTAAAAATCAGGGAACCTTCATTTTAGATAAAATCCCTGAAAGTCAAACATGATCCTGGTTCCGCACCATTTTTCAAGTAGGAGATTTTTGATATAAAGAAGACCGTAATTTTAGAATAAACGTAGATATTAAAATTTAAATTTTAATTATATTCAATATCATCACTTAATGTTGCTCGCATTAATTAACTGAATAAAATATGAAGTTTTGCTTAATATACGAATCAAGTTTCACCCGTAAAGGCTGAGGAAAGAACATTGCAGCCCATGAAATTAGCCTCAGCAATTTACATTTTGCTTTTGGTAAAAATGAGAGCCCGACTGGAATTCGGAAATCAACAAGTCGTAAGTTAGCTAATTCATTTTAAATTGGTTAAAACTTTAGATTAATACTTTTCCCTTTAACAAAGGCTGGTTTTAACATTGAACGCGTGTAACATCAAACAACAGCCAACAAAGACAGTGTTTTTTTTTTTCCTTTCCTTTTTTACTGATTCTCTGTATATAAACCCAAACATTGGGGCAAAATCGAGCACAATGAATAAGAAACAAACCAAACATATATATAAATTTCAAGTCAATTAAATATAAAATAAAGTTGCAACAATACACTCCCCAAATACTATTACGCTAATAATCATATTCATACTTAGTAACACTAAACATTTAATATTTAGGCCGCGGGCTACATTTTTGTGCAGCCGCCTCAGTCCTTCCCCGACACCTTTTCCCCCCCCCTTCTCTCTTACCACTAAACCACATTTCACACAATAAAACAAAACAAAACAAAACAAACCCACAAATTCAGATGTCAGAACCAAAAAAATAAAATTAAGACAACCCCTAACCCAATTGGTTAAACAAAAACTTCACCCTAACACAAGAAAAGTTGGGGCCATCACGGGTTAAAATGGAGATGGATTATGGCGGGAAAGGAAATTTCATTTTTTTTTTTAACTGCTAAAGTTTTTAGCTTTTATAGGGTTAATAATTACTTTTTTTTGGTTTTCGAATTGGTACTTTGTCAAAAGTCCAAATGCATCAAACTCTGAAATTCTTTCCGGTGAATGTTTGACCAAACTGCCAATGGGCGGGAACGATGTTCCAAGAGGTGGAAGTGCGCCTGTCACTGCCTGTGACCCGGAAGGAGAGTGACTGACCAGCCAGAACAGCGTTTGACTGCCAGTTCTGACCCCAGTTCCGGCTCATGCTCATCCAACCTGTCCTTGATCCTTTCACGCTAGCCTTCACGATATCCCCTGCACCCGCCACGTTGGTGATCAAAACCAAGTTGAAGTAACGGAAGCCGTTAATTGTGAACCTGATCCCTCCCCTCTTTCGGCATGGCACCCTGCGTAATTAAATCACAACCATGAGCCCCTTTTTCTTATCTTTTCGAACGAAGAGCACGTTAGCATGAAACACGGAAGCATGACTGTAGGTGTGGAACACAGATTTTGTCAACAAGACAAGAATTAAGGTTCGGAAAAAAAAAGTCTTCAGACTTTGGGGACTGTGCTATCGCGTTTCTTAACGTTGGGTCTCATGTTTTTTTACGATTAGTCAAAATTGACACCATTTTATTTATAATTTTTATTATAATATTATAATTATTTAATTAAAATTAAAATTTCTATAAAAATTTATTATTTATAAATATAAACTTCACATAATTTTTATAAATTTTATCTAATATTAAATATTAATTAATTAATTATAATATAATTATTGTAAATAACTTATATCCATATTACAAAGTAAAATTATTTTCCTGATATTCTTCATTTTCTGTTTTCAATATCTAATTCGAGATATATTCCAACATAAAGTCAAAATATTATAATTTCAAATTAAGATAAAAGGAAAACTAAGATGTTCTAAATAACTTCATAATAAAAAAGCATGATTTTTAGTAGATCTTTTATGTTAAATAAAATTTTGACCTTTTATAAGACATTAAGACTAAAGGAAAGGGCCGATTTGGTTGGTTAGCTACAATGTAAGAGACAATACGAGTAAGAACAAAGGAGCGAAATTACTAGGGAAAAAAAATTTGGCCATTGGTAAGATCAGCCAAATGACACAAACGACAACAAACGGATTCTAAGTTCTAACTAACCCTTTTGAAGATCGGTTAGGTTAGGATTTGGGTTAGTGAGTAAACGAAGAAAAAGAAAATGGGTATTTTGGTAAAGCCAAAATGACCAAAGATGGTTAGCATGCAACTCCTCTGACATAGACCTCAACTAGAAATCATAACTCTTTTGCATCAGAAACATGACCCACATCTAAATCTAATTACAAATTAATTTCCTAACAAATGAAGCCTGGCATTAACCGCATTAAACATTAAATTGTATCACTTTAATTAAGTACGCTTAAAACATATGTTAAAATTTGCTAGTGGTCATTACTATACTGGAGTAACAAAACTAATGTATTTAGTAAAAGAAGAAACAGAGTAGAGAACAGAGGAAGAAGACGGAGCACACACCGGCGGTAGGAAACGGGAACTATACCGGCACGGTACTCTGCAATCTTGAGGAACATGGGCATGGCAAGGTCAAAGTGAGGGCGAGGAGGGTTGCACCAGCCGCCATTGTCGTTTGGGAGAGCATAGTTTGGTGGGCAAAAGTTGGTTGCAGTGATGAAGATGGAAGGACTTCCTGAATGGCACCAGTTTGGGTCACTGGCACACTTGATCTCAAAGCAAGCACCGCAGCTTAGGCCATTGTTGAACAATGCTGTGCTTAATGCTGCGGTGTTAACTCCATACCCTTGGCTGTACAAGTTTCCATACCCACAAGCTCCTCCTGCAAGAATTATTAGAGAAAATAAAAAAGATAATGAGCTGGGAAATTAAGGAAACGTATCTAAGTTTGTGCTCAACATTTTGGTGGCTTGAAGTGTCTTTTCAGTAGGAAATGTGAAATGAGGAACTAGGTTTTTAACAAAGACGGAAATTTCAGAGCTTTGCCATTTTTGCAGGCTAGAAAGTTGCTCACTTCAGGTAGAATTAGGGAGAGATTACTTGTCAGACATGAATACCGAAATGGGGATGAAATGGGGCCGAAAATAGGGGTTGAAGAAGGTACATACCCATGGTGCCAGAAGCATCAGAACCTCCATAGAAGGTAGCATGGGCACTTTGCCATGCGCCCCCAGAGTAGACTCCTGGAATTCTAGCTTCAGCCATCATCCACATTGAAGACACAAAGATCAAAATGCATAGTACACTCACCATACCCATTTTTTCCCCCTTCAACTACTTAAAGACTATGACTAAAACTCTCAAACTCAGCTCTCTTTCTTTTTTTTTTTTTTTCCTTGAACAAAAGAGATGAAGTGAGGGTGGGGGTAAGAGTTAATGGAGACTGGAGAGGGAGGAAGGGGGTACTTAAAGAAGAGGGTCTAAGCTCGAAGGTGGGAATATAGGCCCATTTATTCTGAAAATTCAAACAAACTATCATTAATGCTGCTTTTGTGTGAAACCAATTTATTATTGTTCTAAACTTAAGTTAAAAGAACAAAACTGCAAAATATTTTTCTAAAAGGCTTTATACATTTATTAAGTTATTTGTATAATGTTTGTAAAAGTAAAATAGAAAGAGGTCCAATTTACAAACTCATCCTCCTTTTATATTATTAAGATAAGTGTCTTTAAAGTTATCGTATTGAATACCATTACTATTTTTAGAGTTTATTTTTAATATATTATTCTTAATAAAATATTTATTTATAAAATTTTTTAATTTATACTCACATAAAAGAATTTTATGAAATAATTATTTTATTCTAATAGCAAATATCAATTATATAAATGAGTTTTTTTAGCTAAATTTACATGATTAATAACAAATAAAATAAAATTTTGTAAAGAAGCTGCAAAAAGGGTACAAATTATTTTTAATTAAAAAAAGGTTATATATATATATAATATACACGCACAAAAGATTATTGAATTAAATTTTGTAATCATTTTCAACGTAAAATCTTAAATGCACACTCGTAGACCCCTAAAGGCTAGAATGGTCTTGGTCAAAGACTGACAGACAAATTCTCAGCCTGTAATTGGCAAAAAAAAAATCAAAAGGCAAGATCAACGGCTGTGATTTGAGGACAAGATAGGACCCCCGAACGATTTGCATGGGGTATGAGACGGATCAGAGCTTAAACGCACTGAGATATGATTCCAAAGAAACGAAGCTTAATCGGAGCCAACTAAATGACAGTTAGCAAGGCAAAGCAAATCAGAGCATCTAACGTGGGGATAGGGAGGGACCCACTTAATCCCGTAATCATCGGCGAATTTAAACCGCCTACCGGACTTTAACTGTAAGTGGGGCTAGTGCACCCAATCTTGAGCCACCCGAGGCCACACTTGATTTCTACCCTCCACGCCACGTCGATTTTCATTAACCTTTCTTTTATTTTAATTAATTCTTTTCTTTTTAAAAAAGATTTAAATTTTATAAATAAAATTAATACAATGACGCTTATTTTTTAAATACATTAAAATTTTTAAGATATATATTACAAAAGAAATATATATGATAAATCTTAATTATTTTTTAAAATAAAAAAATTCGTTATTAATATTTTAAATATGATAAATTTATGCATTTTATTAGGCCACGTACACAAAAAAATTACTTTTAATTTATACATTTTAAAAGAATGTTCGAAGGTTGGATTTCGACAAAAAGATTAAGTTAGGCTTGATTTGTCTTTTTTTTTTTTATACGTTAATTTTTTATGATGGTTTTGTCTAGAGAATAACGAGACTAAAGAAAAGTTATATGCATTGTAAATTTTAACTTTTTATTATAAAATTAAAAAGAATCAGTATTTTCAATATGAACTTGTCTTTTAATCAACATTCATATTGTCAATTCATGCACTTTATTAGGTTAAGAAGGCATGAAAATTATCTTTACTTCTTTCAATTTCTACAAGAATGTTCAAAAGTTGGATTTAGGCAAAAAGATTTAAGTTAGGCATAATTTGTTCTTTTTTTTTCTACGTTAAAGTTTGAAGATGGTTTCATTCAAAGAATAATCGGACTAAAGAGAGTTATATTACTTATCTACAAGTCGACAATGTAGCTTTATTTTAATGTTTTGAGAAGATTAACGTAGTGCTTTTTGAACATTCAAAAGTTTAGATCAATGTACAAGCCCTATTGGTCATTATCTAAAGATATCTAATCTTAAGATATAAAGATGCTTACCTCTATCAAATTTAATATTATTATGAATCAAAATTAAAAAAAAAAACTTTTTTTTTTCAAATAGCAAATATTAATCATTTAGCCATACTAAAATAGAAGTAAGAAGCTAATTACATCACACAATTCACTTAATATTTCTTGAACATATTGCTCTTAATTTGTTTTTTTTCCTTAAAACATCCTTGATTATTTATAATTCAAAAGGTTTGGTCTTTTTTATGATTATCTATAGTAATTATAATGTACCTAATTGAGTTTGTCTTAATAGAAAAATGAAAACAGCTTAAATTAAATTTATATAATAATGAAATTAAAGGTATTATTTAGGTATTTAAATTTTTTAAAAATATTTATTCACTAAAAAAACTCACTATTTTAATATTTTTAGTTTAAATAAAATAAATATCTAACCTATTTTTAAATTATTATTTTTAACATATAATATTTAAGAAAAATTTGATCAAATTGAACTTATCATGCACTAGCTTCAGAGATGAGGGTGCGATTTGTCATTTCGAAAGAATCCTCTTCCTAGCCACGTGCATGCCAGAAAAAATCTCTTTTTTTTTTTTTCCAAAAATTATGTCGTTTACGTAGACCAATCATATGTAACCACGTAAGGTACATTAAATAAGAAAAGATTTGATGCGGACACCAGCAGGGGACCCGGCTTGACACTGTGGTTTCATCATTGCGTCTGATTAAAGCGTGCTTCTCACTCGCATAGACCCTCTCCCCATGTGATTCATAATCATTTTTCCTCCACTCATCTGCTCCCTTGGTCACCAAAAAAAAAAAAACTCTATATGAAAAAGAAAAGCAATTCCACTTAAAATTCTCTATTGACTTTCATTTTCATTTTTTTTGGGTTAAAAATTAAAGTGTTTGTTAGGCTTCTGAAATTCTAGATTTCTTCTAAATTGTGTTACTCAACCATTGTTTTCTTTTTAAAAAGAAAGTAATTAAATTTAATAGTGTAACTTTTAATTATAGTATTCAATTAGTTAATTAACTTTTAACTTTAAAAAATTAGTAATAGAAGTCTATCTTGACATTACGGATTATGACTTAAGAAAATTTTTTTTAAATTTAGTAAAAATAGTTAATCTCAATTTCATTTTTAAAGGAAATATAAAATTTAGCTTATTGATAACGTAGAGGTGAAATTTAAGTTAAAATATTTTAAGTTCGAATATTAATATTTTGTCATTTTATCTTAAGAAAATGAATATCTTATTTCATCGACATCCATACTTATATGAATATTTTTTTAACAATATTTTTGCTTATATATCAAAGTTCTTTAAATAAATTAGTTTAAGTTGACCGTATTATTTGTTTGTTAATCATAGATTTTATAGATAAGTATTATCTTGAGTCTAACACACTTGTCGTTGCTAAAGAACTTTATTCGTTTGTCTTAAGTCAAATGGTTATAAAAAATAAAAGTATTTGGTGTGGCTTTTACTTCCCTTATATGTTCTTTGAAATCTTTCTATTTGTCAATTACCTATATAAAGCATTTTTACATTATATATTTATATGCTTTGAAACCCCATTTTCCTCTTGTTATTATCTCCAATCTAAGATACGATTAGCTTGTTAAATATTACTTTGTTTTTTGTTGTTTAGGTTTTTTTTTTCTTATTATTATATTTTTTGGTATATTATTGTCTGTCTTTATTTGAGTTGATAGCAAACTCCATGAAGCTAAAACACACCATCTTCCAAAAACCCAATTTTAGATGCTTTCAAAGCTCTCTTCTCTAAATATTATTTTGCAAATCAAGGATTTGACTTGAATCCATTATGCTTAATAAAACAATTATAAAAAGCTTAATAATTAATCAACAAAAAATGCCACAATTTTTAGCCTTTGGCATGCACTCTATTAGAAACACTATTAAAATATATATATATGTGCATATGTATATATATATATTTTAATATCTTTTAGGTCACCTAAATTTTGTATTTTACGCTACTCTTGTTTATAAATCAATTAATTAATTTATGTTCCACATTCGAGCTAACAATAATTTTATCTAAACATTTGAAATTTATATCTCAACTTTAGACATTTTGCTAACTAAATAAAGGTGAGAATTGAAGAAGCCAGTTGCTAATTTGTTGAGTGGGAAGATTATAAAGTTTTAGGTCATCTGGGTCCAAAACTCTTAACTAACACGATTGAATTTTTTTTTTTGGTAGGATAAGGTTAGTATTGGACTATTAGGAAAACATGCATGCCACTTTAGCTGACTTTGATTTCCATTTCCCAATCGATGACTTTGAATTTTCTTTCCTGTTCTCATTCCCCAACCACCCAGTTTTATCAGATGAGCCAAAATTCCATCGTCTTTTTGGTCATGGTGAATGCCTCTCCGATGTAGCCATGGCATTAAAATCCCATTGTTTCGTTACGATTTTTTAGGAAATTGCATTGTATTACTATATAACGTTTACGATAATATCAAATACTTTGAAACATTATAAAATTTATGTCTACGATAATTGCAAAGTATTATATAATGCGTATAACATCTACAATCGTATTCATATAAAAATTATCTGAGCCAAAATTCCATCGTCTTTTTGATCGTGGTGAGTGCCTCACATTCTTATATAGCCATAATATTAAAATTCTGTTGTTTTATTATGCTTTTTTAAAAATCGCATTGCATTTAATTACTATGTAACCTTTATGATAATGTCAAATATTTTGAAATATTACAAAATTTATATTTACAACAACTGCGACGCATTATATAATGCATATAACACCCACGATCATATTCTTATCAAAATTCATTATTGTGATTTAAACTATTGATATAGCCTTGGCTGCTGAAAATTAGGGGTACCCTCGGTCTTGGGTTAAGTAGTGCCAGGGCCCTTTCATCCCCTCTCTTTTGGTGCACTAGTTGTTACCTTCCTTGGTCATGTTCCTGCATTAAAGATAGATGTCGACAGCTCAAATTCCCTTTGGAATGAAACTATACATTCAACAACACTTTGAATTCAACATATATTTATATAATTTTCAAGTTTGCAACATTCCATTTGGGATATTTTGAAGAATTATAATTGCAATATTTATTTGTTTGGATCGGGTTTGTGTGAAGCAAAAATATGCCCCTTGTTCAACCCATTTCCATCCCAATTATTGATATCCTTAAAATTTAATAATTTCTTTTTTATGTTTTATCATTGGATAGCAGACAAAGACAAATACACGAATATGTTTTAATTCGTTATGCGGATACTGTTCCTATTTAGAAGGAAGATTCATGTTTTGTCTTATTCAATAGCATATATATTATATAATGTACGATCATATGAAATTAATGTATTTGAAACCTTTACAAGATAGCTTGAAAGGGCACTTGAAGGGGATGATTTAACTGTTAATCAAGTCCTTGATGCATCATCTGTGTTGTCCAGTTTAAGGTCCATGTAAGATCCCCTCTCCTAATTTCCAAGAGATTCCCCACCCTCCCCCCCCCAAAAAAAAACTCTTAGCTAATTACATTTTGTATTCTCAAGGACTCAAAATTTTGTATCCATATTAGTGTATGATCATTAAATAGGGTTTATTGTTTTGATATAAAAATATGTCAATGAATTTCATAATTTACTTGTCAAGTAATTTTAAGTTTTAGACAAGTCATATTTTTATTAAAAAAAATGAAATTTTTTTAACATATTTTTATATTTTAATCGAGTTTGAAGTTTTTTAGTTTTTGAGTACAAATCATTTTTGAATTCGAGAGTTGAAGAAGATGTGAATCCGGATATACGGCAAACAAGAGCAGAAGAAAAGCAGGAGGGTGCATTGATGAGGCAAAAGACCGCATTATACAAATGTTGAGGCGTTGGGATGCAAAAGCCAACCTGATTTACTGATTTTCTGGAGCAAAGTCGTGCATCTTCTTGGAATAAAAATAAAATGGGCATAAGCCTTTTTAAAGCCAGTTTGACTACTTGTCTGGATCGAGTAGTCTATCATAGAAAGATAGATTCAAAAATAACACCCTTTACGACATACATTAATTGCAAGTCTTAACATATTTTAAGCAAACATGTTCTAGACTGTATTTGGGATTCAGGTTAGTTAATTTATAAAATTATTTTTAAAAATTAATATTCAACAAATTTAAATTCTTTCGGCATCATCTGAGTTTTTTTTTATTGTCGGACTGTGATCTCATTTATAAAATAAATTACAATATGGTATAGAAATGGCATGAATGGGGTCAAATTGAGCAATGATAGATGATGCCCTTATATTGACGAGGGATGTGAAAATGATTGAAGAGACAAGATCAGAAGAACTGAGCTCCTTTCCTGTTAAAACTTTTGGCTATTGCTCCTAAATCGTCCATGACTAGTCACTAACTCACTGCAACCACACATGCAAATAGCCCGACAGCCTGCAAGTCATCATCTTTCCTTTTGGAAATTCAACACCTAACTTTTTTCATATTCATATTGTTCACAAGCCAAATGTTCCAAACAATTATGCCAATGAATATCTGGTTCACTAATTGAGCTAAAAAAAACAGGTTTTGAGTGTTGACATATGAATCTGAACCCAATTTACAATGGAAGCCAAAAAGAGCCTATATGTAGTCAAATCCCCATTACAATTAAAGGATCTATTGCACTTATTAAAAAGGCAACTTAAGCACTCTATTTAATCAAACTTTCTCCCAATATTACGCTAAGCCTTTAAACCCATTGATTATGTTAGGGACAACATATGCATCCTGTTCTTAATCTAATTTTTTTAGTCCCAAAAATCAGGGGATTATCAATACTGTTCCACATTTTCTTTCAAAGGCCCCAATTGCTTGAACATCTAGAATCAACTGCCTATAGTTGTAAATTTAAGATCTTGGGCAGTAACCAAGTAATGGTGTTTCCAAAGCCGGCATGCAAGGGATCACCAAGAGCCCTGCCTGGTCTTTGTCAAACACTGGACATTGGTTGGAGACGTAGGGACCAGTTTTTTTATTTGCTCCCAAAATCATGCAGTCTATTTTGATGAACCTCTGCATGCCTTGTGGGGATAGTTTTCAGCTTTAAGCAATCTCCATTGGAATAAACAATACAGTTTTAAATGTTTCTCAATAAGCAAGCAAAAATGACATCATGGTCTTTTCTTTGTTCCCGTTCTAGTTTCCATGTACCTTCACCAAAGTGTGTGTGTGTCTATATATATACATATATATATATATATGTAAGTTCATGGGATCAAGAAAGGGATTATAGTTACTGAAATTTAATCCCGACTTATTATATATCATTTTTTAAAAATGATAGTGTAAATCAATTAATATGTAAATTTTTGGCATTAGTTCATGTTCATCTACACATTCTTTTCTTATTTACTACTTGGGAATGGAACTCTAAGCATCGGATTCTAGTATTCTAGTATTACAATACATATCGTCAACCCCAAATCGGCCCAAATCAGTTCAAGTTCGAAGGCAGCTAAAAACTTATTACAAACCCAACCAAAATTTCATGATCCAGCCCAAATTTATAGCAAGTAGGTTTTAAAATTAGGATGGGAATAATTCGGTTTTTATCGAGTTAATTTTGCTTGATAGATTAAATAATAAAATTTTGAGTCTGTATTGGTATAATTTAAAATTTAGATTATCAGTTAATTCATTCCAAAATTTGAAAATAATCGAGTTAACCAAATTGATTTTAAAGCATCAAATTAACCGAGCAACTATCTTTTCCTGTCCCTCAAAGAAATTTCTGTAGTACCATTGAAACAATATTGATTTCTATTGCATCTCCATAAACAAGTTTATGGTTTCCGAAG
>JAQSVH010008228.1:0-12101 GCA_029448705.1 Adansonia digitata | reverse complement strand
CTATGTTTAGGATCCTAGTTTAATTAGATTATTGTTTAGGATTAGAGTTTTAGTTTGGGATAAGTTTTATGATTAAAACTTAATTAGTATTCTACTAGGAATAGTAAACCTTTTAGGAGTAGGAGTTCTATCCTATATATACATCTAGGAAGTTGCTATGATGTATTCTATTATTATTTTATTATTCTATCTAAAAGATTTCTTTCTAGAACCTAAATATCTCTACAGCGTTATTTTTTTCGACTCGTTTCAATTCTTTTGTGTTCTAGCTATTTCTTATCATCTCCACCTTGCATCATCATACGCCATACAAATATTATCAGTAATGAGTTTGTTAGGTGTAAATACGTTTTTTGGTTCATTAATACAAGATGTGAGCATCTTTTTAAGACTATTAGCTAAGACCATAGCAATTATCTTATAAACAATATTTACAAAGACTGATAGGGCGAAATTGGGTAACAATAGTAAGATCTTTGGTTTTTCGGGAGCATGATGATATAGGTTTTATTAATACTCCTAATCTCCCCATTTTCATTTAAAAAGGACAAGTCAAAATGGGTTATATCATGCCCAACAATGTGCCAATTTTTTTTGAAAGAAAATAGCAGAAATACCATTAAGGCCTGGTACTTTTATTGGATTCATTTGTTTGATTGCTATGGAAGCTTGTTCTATTATGAACTCTGCTGTCAAGAAAGAATTTATTTCACTAAAAATTGTTTCTTCAGCAGCCTCAATTATTTCTTTACAACATCCAACCCCTTAGGATTAAAGTATCTCTTTCAAATAATTAAAAACAATTTCCCTTATCCCATTTTCATCCTTACACCATTCTCCGTTAGCATGCTCTAAACTCTTAATGGAGTTAAATCTCTTTCTTTATGTGGCTCTCAAATGGAAAAAAAAGCAGTGTTCTTGTCTCCCTCTCTAAGCTAATTCACTCTACAGCATTATGCTTAAAAGATCTTATCTTTCTCGAGCAATTCATTTAGTTCTTGTCGGGTTTGTCTCTTCTTCAGTAAACTATCCTTGCTCAGGAGAAGCAGCTGTTTATTTAGTTCCTCTATCCTGCCATGAAATTTCCTGAATTTCATTTTATGCTAATCTTTTAACTTTATGGCTGTTATATTTAGTTTCTTTTGAATCTGCCCTTACTTGTTCTCCTTTTACGCTTCTTTAAAACTTATTCGCATTCAATTTTTGCACCCAAGTAGCTTCAAAGCATCTTTGCTACTTCCTTCCTCTGCATCTAATTGATCTTCTCTCGTTAGTATTTATCAAAATAGGATTATGGTCCAAGAGTGATGACACGTGTCGAACATCATAAAGCAGAAACATGACCCACCATAATTTATTGGCTACACCCCTATCCAATCTCTCTCTAGTACTGCTATTTTCATTATTCCCTCGCTTCCAAGTATGCCATATCCCCTTAAATCCCAAATCTTTAAGTTTTGCACTATCTATAGCTTCTTGGAAGTGTTCCATTTTTGTTTCCCTACATAAACAGCTACCTGACTTTAAATAGGACCTTAAAATCTCATTAAAATCTCCCACGGATGGGTAACTTCTATTAAAATTGAGCACAAGCTGTCTTAAAAGCTCCCAAGTCTATTTCTTCTACTTGATTTCAGTTTCCCATAAATTCGTGTGATTCTCCACTAATTCGCTTCCTTTTCATCAGCCATTTCCATGTCCATATGGTGTTTTCAGAAACTTAGAAGCTTTAATTCTACCTTTCTTTCCCAAGCATGGCGAAGCCCCCTTTAGCTCCCTCAGCATTAACTCCAAAGCATGCCTCCATCCCACATCTTCTTTTTATTCTATCCAATTTTTTCTCATGTAGTTTTTTTTCATTCAAAAAGACAGCATGGGGATCTTGTTTCAGCAGTAGTTGAAGCGCTCTCACTAATGGATTCCCAAATCCATGGCAGTTCCAAGCCAGACATTTCATAGATCTCTACGAGACTGGTCACTAGTTTCTACCATTGTAAGATGATCATTTTCCTATTACTTTTCTGTGCTTATTCATTTGATTATTATTATCCTTAGAGGTTATAACATGGGAAGTTGTTTCTAGTTTTCTTTTGCCCAATTGGGCAGATGCCTATTCATTGGCGCAGAGTGTTGCCTTCTTGTCCACTTCATTGTCCCCCTACCTTTGTTTTCGTTTCAGGTAAGGATCCACTTGCATGGGTTCAACATCTATTATGCTAGGACCTTTTTGCAGGTTAACTTTTGTAAAAGGTAAGGGCCCCACCCCTACTGAGCTATTCTCACTATCTCTTGCATTAAAAACTGCTTTCCCTTTTCTATTGTCCTTATACATAAAATCAACACGTGAATTTATATTTTTATCACCATTAGTGATAAGTGCTTAATTTTATATAAAATATTTTTATTTTAATCTTTTTTAGTTATTTTTTATGATTATCATAAGTATTTCTTTTTCTTTTTTATTTTGTAGGATTTAATTGGATGAAAAATACAAAAGAAGCAAAAATTGCTTAAGTTCGGGAATTTGTGTGGGTTTTGAATTCTAATGAGCTGATCTTGAAGAAATTTGATCACACTAGGAGAAGTTGGAAAATAAAATTCTACTTGGGTTAAGAGTTTGAAAGCTGGAATAATTACCTTTGAAGATTATATTTATCTTTTGGATAAATGAAGGAAATCAGCTTATAAATCCAACTTTATGGCTACATTCAGAAAGAAAATTGCATACAACCTCTAAAGAGATCAAGATAAAGATTAGAGATTAATTTTTTATTTTTATTTTAATAAATTAATAAAATTATTTTTATTCATAGCTTTAGTTGAATTCTTTCACTATAAATAGTGAGAGGTTGAACAATTTTGATCATCTTATTCTTATTTTTCCTCTCTATTTTTTTCATTATTTTTTAAATTATGTCTTTCTAAGTTTTTTTTTATTTGGTAGTAAAAAGATTTGCAAGCTTTTATATTATTAATCATGAGAACAAATGAATTTGTTTCCAAAAGTCTTTTTTTTTTTACACAAATGTTTTGTGGTTGTTTATTTAAATGTCATAGTTATATGATTTTAACTTCTAGGATGCATACTAGTAGTTTTCTCATATTTAATCTAGAGTTAGTTTAATTAATTAAATACGCAATAGTTTGATTAGTTTTACATAAGTAGCAAAATAATTTTAATAAGGATGTGCCAGTTTCATTTTAAAAATTATGAAAAAGACAAGTATTTCTTAAATAAAATCAACTTTTGATTTTGTTAGATTGAATCAGTTAAACTTTCTTAGTTTTTAAAGTTATTTTTTAATTATATTTTAAAGCTTCTTTTAGGATATTTAAATGATAAGAGTTAATCATAGTGCTTAACTTGATTAATTAGGAAGTAAGGGAAAGTAAAGAAGTCAATACATGTTTGATTTTATGACTAATTTATTCGCTAAAAAAATACATAAGAGTTTTCAATTATTACTAATAATACATTAGTAAACAATATCAATTTATTACCAAATCTTTTTCATTGTTGATTTTTATTAAATTATTTTCGAAGTTTTTTTAAATAAAAACAATTTAAAACCCTATTTACTTTTATTAATTAGATTATATCATTTTTCTTATCACATTATTTCTTTTTTTTCTATTCTTAAAATCAATTTTGAACTTTTAAAGGTCACTGTAGGATACAATCTCTATTTTCATACACTATAAATCTAAAAATCAAGCTAAAGGAAGTGACCATTATAAACGGGCAGCATCAACAACTACCAAGTTTTTGGCACAATTACTGGGGACCTATTAATTGAGTATAATTCTGATTTTGTTATTTCTTTTTATTAGATTTTATTTGTTTGTTCATTTTACAGGTATATGTCCTTTGAAGATACAAGGCTTCATAGGATAAGGCAATTTATTCAAGAAACCGAATCCTCTCTAAGCTTCAATGCATTAGAATCAATTGCACAAGAATCTTTGGCTTCTACATCCTCTCCATATCGATCATCTCCAAGGATGCATCCATCTATTCTTTGACTTCCTTGAGTGCATCAAGAGTAGATATCATGGCCTTCAAACAAAATGTTCGAGAGCGCACACTAAAGGAGCTTGCTGCATCAAATATCATATCTCAACCTTTTTGCATTAATTTTCCTAATTTACAACAACCGTTTGATATGATCTGTTCGGGCATGAAACCACTAGGGGTGACGAAAGATTAAATAAAGTTAAGGGCCTTCCTATTCTCTTTAGGAGATTTGGAAAAAGATTGGCTCTACTACCTTCCCTCCAGATCAGTAACTACTTGGGAAGAAATGGCAAGGCTTTTTTTGGAGAAGTATTTTCCAACATCCAAAGCTGCGAGCATTAGAAATGAGATTTACGGAATAAGGCAAAATCAATGGGAGACATTGTACGAGTATTGGGAGAGATTTAAAAAGTTATGTGCAAGTTGCCCTCATCAGCAGATCTCGGAGCGACTTTTAATCCAATACTTTTATAAAGGCTTGCTTCCCATTGAAAGAAGCATGATCGATGTAGCCTCTAGAGGTGCATCGGTCGACAAAACACCTAATGAAGCAAGAGCCCTAATCTTCAACATGGCTGCAACACTCAACAATTTGGCACGAGGACCAATAATTCGTAAGGAATGTTAGTGATGTGAGTACACAATCCTTGCAAAATTAAATTTCTGATCTTACTTCACTTGTGCATCAAATTGCTTAGGAAACATGCAAGTAAAAGTATGCGAAATTTGTTCAACCCAAGGATACATAATTGATATGTGTCCCACCCTCTAAGAGGACTACTCAGAGAATGTCAATGCAATTGGTGGATTTTCGAGACAACTTCAAAGGAAATACGATCCATTCTCTAACACCTATAACCGTGGATGGAGAGATCATCCTAACTTTAGTTATGGGAATCAAGGAGGCAAAAATTTCAACTTTTAACAAGGAAATCTATCAACCTCTCAACATCAACCTAGAACGCAACCTTCTAGGGAATCAGGTAACTCTCTTGTGGAAATTGTAAAAATGCTTGCAACTAATCAAATTAAGTTTCAACAGGACAATGATGCAAGACTTATCAATTTGGAGAGACAGATAGGCCAAATTGCAACATCCTTGAGTAAGTTGGAAAGCCAAGGTTTAAGAAAGTTACCTTTCCAAACAGTGATTAATCCAAAGGAAGAAGTTAATGCCTTAACTCTCACTTACACTAGAAAGGAAAATAAATTGGCTAAACAAATGCAAGCAAGGCCAAATTAGAACATAAAAAAGTTATGGAACCTGAAACACTTCCATGAACCAAGACTGACAATGAAGTGCCTAACTTTGTCAATTCTGATTTTAAAATTTTACCCTATTTTCCTAGTCGTTTTGCTAGATCTAAAAAGGAAGAGTTGGAGGAAGTCATATTAGACACCTTTTGAAAGGTTCAAATGAACATACCTCTCTTAGACGCTATAAAACAACTGCCCAAGGACGTTAAATTTCTCAAGGAGATATTTAGAACAAAAAGAAGGTATAAGGCTAATGAAAAGGTAAGTTTAGGGGAAAATGTGTTTGCGGTCATTCAAAGAAAGCTACCTCCTAAGTGTAAAGATCTAGGTTCATTTACTATTCTTTGTAAAATAGGAAATACAAGTTTTGAAAGGGCAATGTGTGATCTAGGGTCATCCATTAATGTCATGCCTAGGTCTATGTTTAATAAATTGAACCTTGAAAACTTAAAAGAAACAGGACTAATCATTCAACTAGCAGATAGATCAAATGTTTACCCAGATGGTGTAATGGAGGATATCTTAGTTCAAGTCAATAATTTGGTATTTTCGGCTGATTTTTATATTATAGACATGAAAGATGAATTTTCTATTAATTTAACACCTATTTTGTTAGGAAGGCCATTCATGAAAATCGCTAAAACTAAGATAAATGTTCATAGTGGCACTCTTAAGATGGAGTTTGATGGTGAAGTCATTAGTTTTAGTATTTTTAATGCCATGAAATATCCAAGTGAAGTACATTCTATTTTTCATGTTGATATTATTGATTCGCTTGTTCAAGATATTTTTAATTTAGGTGTAAATGAGGAGTTTCAAGTAGCCATTAGCCAAGGATTGGAGAAGGACAATTTTGAAAAAAATTACGCAAAGGGCTGCTTCGGAAAATGATACAAGGATTATACATTCTTTAACTCATCTCTTTAAAAAGTTCAATGTTTCATCTATAAAATTGCCTATTACTTATAACAAACTTTTACCTTCTATTTTGCAGGCTCCAAAAGTGGAATTAAAGCAACTGCCTGAGCAATTGTAAGTATGCATTCTTGGGAGAGGGAGAAACTTTACCCATGATCATAGCTAAGGACCTAACTTCATTACAAGAGGAAAAGTTGATAAGAGTTTTAAAAGAACGCAAGTCAGCAATTGGATAGACTGTTGTTGACATCAAAAGAATCATCCCTTCAACTTGTATACATCGAATTTTAATAAAGGAAGGCACAAAATCGAGTATAGAGGCTCAAAGAAGACTAAACCTACCCATAAAGGAAATGGTAATGAAAGAAATCTTGAAGCTACCTAATACAGGGGTGATCTATCCAATATCGGATAGTAAATGGGTAAGTCCTATACATGGGGTGCTAAAGAAAAGTGGGATAACAGTGGTTACAAATCAAGACAATTAGTTAATCCCTACTCGTGTTCAAAATGGTTGAAGAGTTTGTGTGGATTATAGGAAATTAAATGCAGCTACTAGGAAGGACCATTTCCCATCACCATTTATTGATCAAATGTTAGAAAGATTAACAGGTAAATCACATTATTGTTTTCTTGATGGATATTCTGGTTATAACCAAATTATGATTGTAGCGAAAGACCAAGAGACAACTTTCACTTACCCCTTTGGCACATTTGCATATAGACGCATGCCATTTGGTTTATGCAATGCACCAGCCACATTGCAAAGGTGTATGATAAGTATATTTTCTGTTACATTGAAAGAATAATTGAAGTGTTTATGGATGATTTTACAGTATATGGAAATTCTTTTGATGCATGCTTAGAAAACCTTACACTTGGGTTAGACAGATATATAGAAACTAATCTAGTTTTAAACTATGAAAAGTGTCATTTTATGGTACAAAAGGGAATAGATTTAGGGCATGTTGTATCTTCTAGAGGAATTAAAGTTGATAAGGCTAAGATAGATATTATTCAATCATTGCCTTACCCCACAAATGTGCGGGAAGTTCATGCTTTTCTTAGACATGCAGGTTTCTATTATAGGTTTATCAAAAATTTCTCGAAGATAGCTTCACCCTTAAACAAATTACTAGCAAAAGATATGGAGTTCATGTTTGATGATGCTTGTAAAGTAGCTTTTGATAAGCTAAAAGAGTTGTTAACTTCAGCCCCCATTATCCAACCCCCTAATTGGAACCTACCTTTTGAGATAATGTGTGACACAAGCAATCATGCCTTGGGTGCAGTGCTAGGGCAATAAGTTGGAAAAGCCCTACATGTGATTTATTATGTCTCAAGAACTTTGGATAATGCTCAATGTAGCTATACTGTTACGAAAAAAAAACTCTTCTCTATTGTTTTTGCTTTGGAAAATTTTCGATTTTATTTGCTTGGAACTAAAGTAATTGTGTATTCTGACCATGCAGCTGTCAAATACCTTTTGTCCAAGAATGAGGCTAAGCCAAGACTTATCAGATGGATTCTTTTGCTGCAAGAATTTGACTTAGAGATCAAGGACAAGAAAGAAGCTGAAAATGTGGTAGCGGATCACCTTAGTAGATTGGAGCACAAAGAAGATTCATTACCATTAGATGACTTATTTTTAGATGAGAAACTTTTTGCCATGGAAAATGTTACACCTTGGTATGCTAACATTGTCAACTTTTTGGTAACTAAATCATTACCAAATGATCTATCTAAAACTCAAAGAGAAAAGATAAAAAGTGATGCCAAGTACTACAATTGGGATGAGCCATATCTATGAAAGCAATGTTATGATCAGGTAATAAGAAAGTGTGTGCCCGAAACTGAGTTTCAGTCAATTCTAACATTTTATCACACATATGCATGTGGAGGGCATTTTAGGTCTAAAAGAACAGCTCATAAAGTTTTAGAATATGGTTTTTTTGGGCCAACTTTATCTCATGATGCTTTCAAGTATTGTAAAACATGTGAACAATGCCAAAGAGTAGGTAATTTAACTCATGCACATCAAATGCCACAAATGCCTATTCTAGTATGTGAAATTTTTGATGCGTGAGGCATAGATTTTATGGGTCCATTTCCTAATTCTTTTGGTAACATTTACATATTACTTGCGGTTGACTATGTCTCAAAGGAGTGGAAGCAATAGCCACTAAGACTGATGATTCTAAGGTTGTTGCAAGTTCTGTTAAAACTAACATTTTCAATAGGTTTGGAATACCAAAAGCTCTTATCAGTGATAGGGAAACTCATTTTTGCAGTCGTGTGATTGAATATTTATTACATAAGTATCATGTTACACATAAGATGTCCACCGCATATCATCCTCAAACAAGCGGACAAGTTGAGGTTTCTTATAGGGAGATAAAGTCTATTCTTGAAAAGACGGTTAACCCAAGTAAAATGGATTGGAGTTTTAGATTGAATAAAGCTTTATGGGCTTATCGGACTGCTTACAAAGCACCAATAAGGATGTCTCCTTACAGGTTAGTATCTGGTAAGTCATGTCATCTAAGGGTGGAATTAGAGCACAAGGCTTTTTGGGCAATAAAACAATCTAATCTTGATTTGAATACGGCTAGTTTGCATAGAAAGTTGCAAATACAGGAGTTAGAAGAAATTAGGAATGACGTCTATGAAAATTCATGAATTTACAAGGAAAAAACAAAGGCATTTCATGATAGAAAGATTTTAAAGAAAACTTTTGATGTTGGACAGAAGGTTTTACTTTTCCACTCACGACTCAAGCTCTTTTTAGGTAAACTTCGTTCTAGGTGGATAGGTCATTTTATTATTACTAATGTATTTCTTCATGGTGCAATAAACATTAAGAGTTTGGAAACCAACAAAGAATTCAAGGTTAAAGTCATCGACTGAAGCCATTCTATGAAGGATTTCGAGAGGAAACGGTGGAGCAAGTGGAATTGGAAGATCCGGTGTATGTTTGAAATGGAAGAAAATCGGGCAAATGATGTTAAATGAATGCGCTACTTGGGAGGCAACCCAAGTTTCAAAAAAAATCATATTTGATTTCCTTCTCCTTCACTTTAGTTTTATCTTATTCTTCTCTTTCATGTTTGTTTATACATTGGGGACAATGTATGTAATAAGTGTAGGGGGAGATTATTGCATATTGTTTTAAATTTAGCGTTGTTCATGTTAATTTTTTTCTTTTCTTTTTGAAAATTAATATTTTCTTAAGTTCTTTTTAAAGTTTGATGAGTTAATGCATGGATTAAATGAGAATATGCTTTAATACTATGAATTTGCAAGCTAACTCTATTTTAGTATAGATGATAATATTGAATACTTAGCATGCTAAATTTTGGTTATTATAAGACCCTTGTGAGTTTTGAGCTTAAAAGATTGATTATCTTTTTCAATCTAATTTTTTTGTTGTGAGTATCAATTCATGTTATTGTAACTCTAGAACTTGCTTTAAATCTCATTAAGATTACATTTGTTTACATGCAAGTATGAAAGTGATGAGGGCACTTAAGATGGAAACTACTTGAATCTAAACAGCCTACCTTGTAATTTATCCCTTAGTGAACCTATTTGAGCATAATGTTAACTTTTATTTGTTTAAATCATGTTTGAGCCTAAAATTGTAAAACAAATTATTGTACCTATTGTAGAGCATTTAGTTACATGTTTGAATTTTTTTTAAGAGAAAAAAATGTGAAAAGGGTGAATTCTTGAGGCTTAAGTTTGGAAAAAAATGAAAAAAGAAAAAAAAAGCAGTTGGTATATGAGCTATGGAATCATGTTTGAAAGCTCCATGAAACAAAGAATTGAGTAAAAACCGAGAACAAAGTCAAAGTACAAAAAAAAAAGGTGTTCTCATATGGTTTAAAAAAAGAAGGAAAAAATATATTTGATATTCAAAATGTTTAAAAAGAGACTAAGTATGTAGTTTGAATTTTGAAATTTTAAGTTATATTTTTTTATTCAACTTTGTGCTTTACTAGTTTTTTTGTCTTTAATTACCCTTTGTTTATCCATTCTTTGTTGCTACCATTCCTATACCTTAGCCCCATTACAACCATGTTAAAGACCTTCTGATTTTTGTTAGCATGTATCATAAGTGATGAAAATAAGATGAACAAGCAAGCATATTGTAGTGCATTTTCACGGATTGCATTTAAGAGAAATACTAAGCCTAAACACTTGTATGATATTGAGTGCATATCTATTGAGAATAGCCAAGATAAGTATAATGAGTTGTTCATAAAAATCTTTTATCTAAGATGGGTGTTAATCTTGCGAAAGAAATTTTATTCTTGATATATTCTTTGTTTTTGACATGTATGAATCTTTAAAAGCTTTGGAAAGATTTAGAGTTTACTTGCATTTAGGATTAGTTTAGGTCTAGTTTGCTAGAGGACTAGCAAAATCTAAGTGTGGCAAAATTTGATAAATACTTAATTTTATATAAATTATTTTTCTATTTTAATCTATTTTAGTTATTTTTTGTGATTATCATAAGCATTTCTTTTTCTTTTTTATTTTGCAGGATTTAATTAGATGAAAAATACAAAAAAAGCAGAAATTGGCTAAGTTAGGAAATTTGAATGGGTTTTGAATTCTAATAAGATGATCTTGAAGAACTTTGATCACACTAGAAGAAGTTGGAAAATAAAATTCTACTTGACTTAAGAGTTTGAAAATTGAAATAGTTACCTTTGAATATTATTTTTATCTTTTGGATAAATGAAGGAAATTAGCCCACAAATCTAATTTTATGGCTACATTCAGAAAGAAGATTGCACATAACCTCTCAAGAGATCAAGACAAAATTACAGATTGATTTTTTATTTGTATTTTGATAAATTAATGTAATTATATTTATCCCTAGCTTTAGTTGAATTCTTTCACTATAAATAGAGAGTGGTTAAACAATTTGATCATCTCATTCTTATTCTTCCACTTTATTTTTTTCATTATTTTCTAAACTGTCTTTCTAAGTTTTTTTTATTTGGTAGTAAAAAGATTTGCAAGTTTTTGTATTATTTATCATGAGAAATAAATAAATTTGTTTTCAAAGTCATATTTTTTTTTTTTTACAAATATCTTAGTTTGTCTATTTAAATGTCATAGTTATATGATTTCAACTTCTAAGATGCATACTAGTAGTTTTCTCATATTTAATCTAGAGCTAGTTTAATTAATTAAATACGTAATAGTTTGATTAGTTTTACATAATTAGCAAAATAATTTTAATGAGGATGTTCAAGTTTTCATTTTAAAAGTTATGAAAAATACAAGTTTTTCTTAAATAAAATCAGCTTTTGATTTTGTTAGATTGAATCAGTTAAACTTTTCTAACTTTTAAAGCTATCTTTTAATTATATTATAAAGCTTTTTTTAGGATATTTAAATGATAAGAGTTAATCATAGTGCTTAACTTGGTTAATTAGAAAGTAAGGGAAAGTAAGGAATTCAATACATGTTTGATTCCATTACTAATTTATTTATTTAAAAAAATGTACAAGAGTTTTCAATGATTGATAATAATACATTAGTAAGCAATATCGATTTACTATCAAAGTCTTTTAATTGTTGATTTTTATTAAATTATTTTCAAAGTTTTTTTTTTTATAAATAAAAACAATTTAAACCCTTATTTACTTTTATTAATTAAATTCTATCATTTTTCTTTCTTTTCTTTCTACCATCATTTCTTTTCTTTCTATTCTCAAAATCAATTTTGAACTTGTAAAGATTCTTGTGGAATACGATCTCTACTTTCCTACACTATAAATTTAAAAATCAAGCTAAAGGAAGTGAGCATTATAAACATGTAGCATCGACAACTACCAATTAGCTAATTCTCCTTCCACTTGAATGCCATCAGTCACTTTAATCTCGTATGTTAATT
>JAQSVH010008165.1:0-12105 GCA_029448705.1 Adansonia digitata | reverse complement strand
TTGTAGGAAACTTCTAAACCTATTCGCAAACTAAACATGACTCCTGAAATCAATTCCAAGGCATCTGAATGCCTTAGAATAGCAAACACTAAATTCGAAGAAAATTAAAATAGGGATGGTTTAACCTTACAAAATCTTTGAATTTATTCTGGATTATTGCTATCATGAAAAATCACAAACCAAATTCTAATGAATGTTAGTTCACTATAATTCAACCTAAAAATATTTAGAAAAAAGTTAGCAATCATTTTGGCTGTCATGTAAAATTTTTAATTTGACACTACTGCATTGCACAGCATCTCTAACCAATCTACTTTCGAAAATTTCTTCCTAATTCATCCAGAATACCCACTGGACAAGCCATACATATTTGGAAAGCTTATTCATTCTACTTTTATCTAAAAATACAATAAAAATAAAAAAAATGATTATCCTCTTCAAAAATAGTTTGTAGCACTAATTAAGTATTGAAATAGAATTGTGCAAATAGCTCATGCTCTAGGATTTTATTGTATTCGTCTAATCATGAAATCAAATGTTTCAATAGCCTATACTGTAGCCCAATAAATGAGGATTATGGGAAAAATAGAAACAAAAATTCTTAAGGTCTATAACCTAATCAAAATTTATCTTTCCTATAAGACTATTATACTAGACTACAACAGGAGCTTTAACGCATTTTGTGATCATGAAGCCTTTCGCCAAATTTTTAAAACATGTTTTCGGACATTTGAATGTCAATCAATGAGACCAAGTAGAATCTAAAAATGTTACATGTGAGAAATCAATAAAGACTTCTCAATGCCAGGACCTAAAACTATATTTTTCCAATATTGGTTATATGCTTTGGAGTGCAGCAAATGTCTCCATTTTTATCGCTTTTACTCATTATTATTTGTTCATAGCAAGTGAATGGCACACCAATGCCATTCACTTATGTGTTGTAACAAGCACCTAAGTGAAACCAAACAAAATTTGACTTACCTAAACAACACCTAATGACTCATATTAAGGCTGATCAATTTTAGACTCATCGAAGCATATTTAAACACTTAAGAATATTTTTTATTTTTGCTCCAAATCAACTGTAATTCAAGTTATTTTATTTAACGTCCCTTAGTTACTCATAGAAAAGCTTATTAAACAAAACCAAGCATTGATTCACTTATTGACTAAGTGACCAAAGCTTAGCCTTGGGGCATTTTTTTTTTTTAAGAAAATAAGGTTTTGCACAACTAAACATCCTAATGTGCATTTTATCAAACACATAGTATACCAACCTACGGTTTTTTAAAATAGTAATCCAAACAACATATTTTAACCACATAAATTCAACTTTTGTCGAATTTATATAATTATATAATCATAAAATTCTTATCAAATTCTTATTAATTAACAATCAATCATAAAAAAAATAGGCTTGGATTAAATTTAATCAACATGCTTAAGAATCAAGTCATGCTTTCAATATTTAAGCTCTATAATTGAACAGGTAAGCTTCAAAATTCATTTAATTAAGCCCAAAATTTAGCTTACCTATGTTCAACTCAACATAATTCATCTAGATTTCACCAATTAAGCATCAACTATGTAGAGCCCACTTAAGCTCACCTCAATTTCATCATGGCTAAAACTAGCTAGAGGAATCTCTCCTTGTTCGAATGATTTTTTACATTTAAAAACTTACGATTTCATCATTTAGCACTAGATTCGAGTTCTATCTATTTGGATTTTAGCTGAGACTAGCTCAAATTAGCAAGATTAAATCAATGAAGTTTCAGATCCTATGAATATAAGCTAGCTAAAAGTGAGATTAAGTGCCTAGAGTTTCTCGAACACTATACTAAGCTAGAGGATCATGATTCATTAGCTAAATTTTCTAATTTTAGCTTAATGTCATCAAATCCTTGCTCAATTAAACTTAAATCATCAAGTTCCTAAGAAACTAAGTTGGCCAAACCTTAAGCCTAGGGAGACTTATGTTTAAACGCTAGGTTTAGTTGGTTAATCATTATTTAAGCTAGATTTTAACAATTAATCAAATGATCATGCTTCAAAGAACAAGAAATCAAATAATTTATAGCTCAAATCAAGATCAAAATATAATATCATTATGAATCATCATGAATCATCAAGGCTAAACATTAGAGAACATGAAATTAGCTTCGCCAAAACTCATACAAGCATGAATAAGCAAAATTAATCATTAAAATCATGAATTTGTAATGAAATTAAAAAGAAAATTTAGAGATTATACTTACTTCAAGCTGGATCTTCCTCCCAAAGATGATAAAAGCTTGAAAGAAAAAAAATATATTAAATTTTTTAGAGTGTGCTAAGTGTTTAGAAGAAGTGAAATTATGGATAACAGCCTTTACTTATAAGCTTTGAAGTTGGTGATTTATGCTTTAATCACCTTAGGGTGACCTCAGCTTAATCACTAACCTCTTAACTAATTTATGGGAAATTACATAAGTGCCATTACTAAATAGATGAACAAATTCACATATATATCACAAGTTGGAATTCGGCCAAGGCTCATGCCATTCAATTGATCATGATTTGTCTATGTAAAAGTACAATTGAATGTTCTATCTTGCAGAAAAAACATGTTTTAATAACTTTCTCTGAAAAATCTAAATTTTTTATCCTCGACCTCTTAAATTAAGCCCTTGACAATTTTTGACACTTTAAGTTCCTAAGGTCCTGTTATGACCCAGTCCTGATTAAACCTTCTTAACCAAAAGTCTTTATTCAATTTAATTTTGGTGTGATCAATTTTGAAATTCGAGTTGCATAAATCTTTCAATCTCAAAATCTAACGCTAGCTTAAAAAGTTGATTTTTTACAGTTAACTTTGCCTAAAGTTAACTTTTGCCACCTTATTGACTTTTGATTTGAAATTTAAAACAAGTCTTTTGTCATCCAAATAACCTTAAGAAACACTTTAATTATCTTAAGAGACATATATTAGTCAACCTTTGATATTCTCAAATTTCCAAGGCTTGGGTCTTGATTTTCCAAATCTAATACCTACCCCTTAAATTAGACAATCAAGCTCGACTACCTTATTACATTAAACTATGCTTTTAAGAACAAACTGAAACCTCAGTTAGAGCTTTTTATTATTTATAGCTCACTTGGAAGAATCAAGACTTGGAAAATTTCTCTTAACCCCTAAAACTAGGAAAAAATTAATTAGAAGCCTGGACAAAATAGGTTGTCTACATTAGCCTATTGGCATCACTATGCTTAACTCTCTTGACTATGGCTAATTAGTCGAAATTAGCTTATCAGCATCATTGGGCTTGACTCTCTTGATGAGCCAATTATTCAAAAATAGGTTACTGGCATATTAGCTTAACTCTCTTGAAAGAGGCCAATTAGCCGGAAGTAGCCTACTAACATTATTGGGCTTGACTTTCTTAACATGGGCCAATTAGTCGAAGCTAGCCTATTGGCATCATTGGGCTTAATTCTATTGACATGATAGCTTAGAGAGATAGGGTTCTTACCTAAACGACCCTCTGATTTGCCATTTTTTTATGCCAAAAGTTCTTACCAAAAAGCTCTTAAGGTTCGACAATTCCACTTGATGCAATGTTGACAAAATGGTGTTATGTGATAATAACATGGATACATGATGTCATGTGATGATGCAAGTGAAACTTTCTTGATGATCGGGCTTCCTGATCATGACATGAAGTCTAATACAAAAGTAGACATTGCAAGTTATGTTTTTGATTGGATGTTTTAATAATTATTTCCTTTATGCCATAATTCAAGGTGTTGACTTTAGACTTGATTTCTTGACTCTTTTTGGGTAACTTGATACTTGATTGGTTGTTATCTTGACTTAGGCTACCTATGCTTTTTTGGTAAAGTGATCGTGCTTCTTTAATCAAAATGTCTGATGACTTTTTTTAATGATTTGAGGATTTATGTTTCTTGGCCCAAGATATTTGCTGATCTTTTTGAAAGGGTTGGTTGGTTTTATTGACAGTTTAAGGACTGGGTGAATGTTATTAGTGTGTCTTGGCAGGTTTGTTTGTGTTTAAATCTTAATAGATTTTTTGATTAAAGTGCATAAGCTTGGCTTGGGTTGCTTTTAACGGTTGTTCATTACTAACAAATTTGAAAGGCTGGCAATGTTTTGACATACAATCATGATTAGTATGTGTTAAGTGTGAATAGTTCATGATCTGGACAATCAAAGCATGAACAAATCTTCTTGTGCTTTCCTTATATTTTTGATGTAATATTAAGAAATTCTGATGTGAATTTTATTTGATTATCAAGTGTTATCAATTAAATTGCAAGCATATTGCAACATAAATGTAATGCGAAAAGGTTAAAAAGAGACAAGATAGTATTTCATTCATGACAAGAAAGGTGATACAATTATGTTTACATTTAACAAAAGATATAATGACAAAAAGGTAGTCTTGTAAGGTGATTGATGCCTCTAATAATTATGACATTAATATTTCATCTGATGTGCTCGAGATCTTTCCCAAGCAATCAACACGTTTAACACGAGTCAATCTTT
The DNA here is from genome assembly GCA_029448705.1 of Adansonia digitata. NCBI lineage: Eukaryota > Viridiplantae > Streptophyta > Magnoliopsida > Malvales > Malvaceae > Adansonia > Adansonia digitata. The sequence goes on along the minus strand of JAQSVH010008165.1, from coordinate 7,556 downwards.
TAAAGACCCCTAAGGTTACCCTATGCATTTTGCAATTTCCCAAGACTTAGGCGGTTCGATGATGTTTGACTTTGATTTTGCTAACATTTGGTTTTTTAACTCAGTTTAGTTGCACAAGGTTGAGTTTGATTAGATATGGCTAGGGTTAGGCAAGGTTTGACTGAGATTTTCTTAACAGATATTTATATAAAATTTGATTTGATTTAGATGTAGTTTGGTTTGCATGTGATATGTTGAGACAAAGGGGCAAGAGTTAAAATATTCATAAATTATGACCAAAGACTTTTAAGGCTGGCCAAAAAAGTTGGGACTAGGACTAGCTATCATTATGGGGTCAAGAATCGATACAAAATGGTCATAGGTCTAGACTTTTTTAAATAGATTAGGAAAAGGAAATGAGTATTCCTTCATTCATATTTCTTAAGATGTTATCATGACATTTTCTCAGTTTGCAGATATGACAATTTGAGAAATGCTAATCTCTACTAGTGACCTTTAGCTCTTGAGAGGTTTTTTTAGAAAAGCCTTTTAATTAGGTGCTGGTTCTAATTGAAATGTATTATTCTAGGAAATATTTTGATAGAGTTTAAAAAACTGGGCCTCTTGTCTTGACTCGTAAAAGTTTTAAACATCTTGAGATTTTAAGGGCCTTGACAACCCTTTGATTGGACGAGACATTTTCTTTTTTTGTTGTTATTCGTGCAAGATCAAAAATCACTTTAGGATTTTTAACTTTACTTTAGATTACCCTTTTTGGGTTTTCACCCTAGATCTTTATTCTTTTTTTTTACTTTCTTTTTTTGGTTGATTGTTTCATCATGCCCCTCAAAGAAACTAAGATTTTTCCAAAAAAAATAATTTCTTAAAGAATGGGGTCATCAGTTCAAATAGCCATGCACAATCGAGATAGATTTTTCAAGGTACATAATGCAGGCTAAGGTTTAGGGTTTTGAAAGAAAAGATATATAAGCCCAAATTCAGTGTTTCAGGGTCATGAATCAATAGTCACTTTATTTTGTAAGGGCTTCTACTTTTGATGTCCTTATCTCTTTTAGTTCCCTCTTTCTTTATTTGATATTAACTTTGGTTTTTGATTGATCTAATTTTTTTACTTTGATCTTAATTTTTCTTTTTAGACTTTCTTGTTTTTCTTAGAGGGAATTTTAGACTTTGACAACTTAGTACATCCTGTATTTGCCTTTTGATGTTGGGTACTTTGATAATTATAAAAGTGGGTATTTACCCTATTCCCTTAAAAGGCTTTTCATGCCCTCTAATGTGGAAGGTGATCTTCGATCAGGGTTGTAGGAAGAATGAATTTGTTAGGCTTAATGGGCTAGTAAAAGGAATAATCTTGTAATTCATGAAATGACAAAAAAAAGATGATCATCTTTCATTTCAAATGCAACTAAGTGAACTGATAAGCCATTTTTCAGGATAAGGTTCTCTTAGAAAACATTTTGAATCTTTTAATCACATGATGTCATATTCAGACTCGTTCCTTAATATTCACGTCAGTCTATGTTTGAAGGCATGTTCCTTAGAGTTGCTAATTTGCCCTAGCCATAAATGATCTTAAGTTTTGGTTGTCCAAACGAGAAGGTTTAAGTGGTCATGATAACTTTGACAGCATAAGACCTTTCTCAGAATCTTTGTCAGAATCAATTTCACTAGAACAGGTTAACTGTTCAAAATCGATATCTAGAATCTCATTGAAAGTATCCATGTCACTATTATCAGAGCATCCGAAAGGGTAAGAAGTAGATAACATGGACAAAAATATATAGACAAAGAGTTTGAGCAAAGATTGAAGAATAAAAATGGGCACATGAGATGAGAAACATCATGTAAGAGTCATTTTCATTGATAATATTTGATAAAATACGCCCATGACAGAGGATTCCTATGAACTATTTGGCAGAAGCAATTAGGTTTTAATTCTTGATATTACATAAAAATAGACTCAAAAAGCACAAAGCTTCGTTGTCAAAAACAACTTCTGGTGAATGAGTGCAAGTTTTATTGCTTGGCTCTGATGGTCTTGGTTGATAGAATAGATTCTAATGAGTGAGAATTGGTTTCATCACTTACCTTTGATGGTCTTGTTTAGTCATTAATGGTATCAACATAGAAGTCATCGACATTAATCATGCTCACTGCATGATTGGGCAGAAGGTTTGTAATAACATTTGGACCCTAATTTGTTTTGAGTTGCAAGACTTTTGAGTTGATGAGTTTTTGGACCTTTCGTTTGAAAGATATGTAGTTATTAGTGTCATGCCCTGCTGCCTTGGTGTGGCAATCATAGTGGGCGTTGGCATCATATTATTAAAAGTACAGGGTCATTTTCTTCAAGACATACACAAAAGCAACCAAATACCTTGACCCAAGGCCTGGTAAAGCTCTTTGTAGGTCATCGAGATAGGGTTGAACTACTATTTTCATTGATTTACCTTCTGATTGTTTTATGTATTGTTGAGAACGGTGTTGGTGTTCATATTGATGAGAGATTTATTATTTCATATAGGATTCAGTAGAGTAGCAAAAGATGGGTTATATATTACAATGTAAACTAACTAAGGATAGGTCATGATTAGATTAGAGTAGGGCTTGCTCGGGTAGTATGGACTAGGCATCTGAGAATAACTTCGCTGATATAGGTTAGCGTAACTTATGGGGTTTACCTCTCTTTCTTTTTTTTTTCCTTTTGTTAGCGATAGGCTTCTTACTCTGCCTAAATAACTTGTTTGCTGATATTTGTTCATTTTTTTATCACTTAATCGATCATTTCATTGGATAAAACTAGATTGCTAAACTTTTTTATGGCATTGCTGCTAGATTGTCATAGTATGAGGCATATAGGGTGTTGTTAAATGTCATGGTCAGTTTTTTTTCCTTAAAAAGGTTAGACTAAAGCTGCCTTCTTTCTCCATCATTAAGCAAATTACTTGAACCTTTTAATAGGCTTTTTCTCAAGATTCATGAGAGAAAACCAATCGGGGGCTTAATCAACACATGTTAAAATTGGTTTAAAAAGGCTTTAGCTAAGTTGATCCATAACTGAATTTTGATGTTGTCAAGCTTATCATACCATTAGGTAGTTGCGCTAATCAAGCTATGTTCAAAACAATATATAAAAAGCTTTTCATCCTTTTTGTACCCAACCACCTTTCTAAGGTACATGCAGATGTGCATAGTCGAGTCAATAATTCATTAAACGTTTTGAAGTCTAGTACCTTAAACTTTGAGAGAATGATAAGGTTAGACACTAAAGATAAAGATTTTGTGTTGATAGCTCTGAATTTATTACTCTTTTTAATATCTCGAAAGTGCTTCTCTAAAAGTTGATACTTATCCATTCAATCGGTAGATGTTGTAGGCTTCTGACCATCTTCTTCACTTGCTTATCATGATCGAGGATTATGGGATCGATCGATGAGACCCTTTTATTTGCCCTATGAATGCCAAGGACAAATTGGTTTGCCACTGTAAGGTTTAAGTAAATCACTGGTGTTAACAATGAGCTAGTATGGTGTTAGGTTGATGCTTTTGATGAGCCTCTTCCTAGGTAGCTTAAATACTATTGATGTGGTGACTTTTTAGATTAGCCGACTCTTTTCCAATATCAATGGTACTAGCTTGTCAATTCTCTTTAGTGGAAACTATGAGTTTCATGATTTGTACCTATTTTCATCTTACTGATAAAGCATATGGTCTTACAAATCCTTGTTTATTAAATTGAGTCACTCAATGCATGCCTAATAATCATTTTCCATGATTTGTTGGCAATGGTGAGCATTATAGCAATATGGAATGATCGATTACTGTTTTTTGTTTGTTTTAAGAACCTTCTGCACTTTTATGACCATTTTCGTATTAGACTCTTATGACAAGTGTTTATTGATGATTGCTTATGATGAAATGATGTTAAGTATGGAATCATGATAGTGAATGATTATTAATATGAATAAAGCAGCAAAAGAATAAGTTAGTTATGCAAATGCAAGAGATAACTGGCTTACAGGATAGCTTCACTAATAGCATCTTTTATGAAGCAATAAATAGAGTTTAAGTAGATATGATTGCATTCGAATGTCTCTAACATAATTGTATTGTTTAATCACATGTTCAATAAGCTTTGATGACTATTCATGGTCTCTAATAGGTATTACATCTTGCCTAAAAAGCCAAGCCACCTTGGCTATGTCCATCGCGTGTCTTGAAGACCTATCTTGCCCCTTTCTCGTGCCTTTGAGCATGATTGAGTTTAAAGATATCCTTATCTTCATGTTGTTGATCCTTAAACCATGCTTTGACTTCTTCAAAAGACTAAAATAATGAAAACAGACTATTGCTTCATTATAGACACCCTTTATTGAACACTAAACCTTTAGTCAATTATCCTATGATGGTGATTATGCTGAAATGATACATGTGAAAATAATAAAAAAAACCAAAAAGGAAATAGGTCAGTAATAATACAAAATAATTGAAACAAAAATAAAGAATGAAAGAATGAAAATAATCATAAGCAAAGTAATTATGAGCAGCTTAAATGACAATGTATGTAGGTCGTCGCCTACTATTTGACATGCATTAAGTTGCCAATCGGATAGTATAATAGCTTATTCAGGTGAAGTTTCACTTTTATTGAGATGATACGCTACCTTTGAGGGATAAAACTAGTTGACTAGGTAGTGATATTAGTTCATCACCATGTAAGGTAGGATATGCGTTAACTATTATTTGGCAACATAATGACTTAGGTTGGATATGACTTATTTTAGGGCGACTGGTGCTTTATAAGTGATGACATTAGTTTGTCATTACTGATTTATTAACGAGGGTTAGCTGTCAATTAGAGAGCATAACGTCGTGTCTCGACACTAACATGACACATGTCAGCAATAATGTTCGTTCACTATTGCCTACATAACTATAGTATACAAGAGTAAAGGTTAAAAGTGTTTCTCTAAGTGTCCTTATTCTCTGGGTCATTCTAATAGGATTTTAGGATGGTTTAACATGGTTTAACTCATAAGGCACACTATATAGGTTTAAGTTGACAATCTAAATTGGTATTCAAATTGCTCTTCCATATGGTAAGGACAATCGAGGTACACCGATCCTAGGCCCATCATAGGCTTGGTAGAATGGGTTTGACCTGGTGGATGTATTTCTTTATGCAAATGCAGAAGGTTACTTATGAGACATAGGTATTTACATCCTGGAAGTTCTTGCTATGCTTGTGCAAAGGGTTACTCACGAAGTTCGATAGCTCACTGCCACCCAATATTTAGGACCTTAACCCTACAATGGAGTTTGGTGAAGATCTAATGTGAATGTATATGCATGGTGTGTGTTGGGGAAATAATCAAACCTTCTGTTTACCCTCATATTACCATATTTATCAATTCGATATTTATTCAAGAACAAGGTAGTCCCTGACAATCACATGATAAAAATCATGACAAATAAAAGGTTAGTAGACAAAATGGAAGGGGATTATAGTTAAATAATGACCAAAAATCAAGGGATCCTAGAACCAAGTAATACATGACTAATTATAGGCCTAACTCTCTATCGTACCCAGCAGAACCGCCAAGTTGTTGACAACCTGCCTTACCAGAAATCTCGTAAAGTGGGAAATGTGCATGACTTAAAATAATTTTGTTCATGATGAGGAAGTGTCCTCTCAACTGGGACTCTTCCTTTTTGATGTGATATGATAAGTCACTCATCCAATCAGTCTTGGATGACCACCATGAAGTGGCCAACGCTTGGAGTCGCCATTGATAATTTGGGCTGGGCATGATTGGATACCTATTAAAATTGATAGTTCAAGTTATGAAACTCAAAACATTGATTCCATAGTCTATGTGGTCTAGAGATTCATCATTTGGCTTTAGGAGATGGTTATTACAAGAATCAACCTTCCCGCGATGCCCAAAATCAATGCCTTCTAGCTATGTCTTAACTTATTTTTGGTTTCCTCGATTTTGACTTGTCATTATTTTGATATAATCCTCTTCCTTATGCATGAATTTGTAGGAAAAGTAAATCCTAGTTTTGAGAAAAATCAATCCTATATGCATATTAGAGAAGCGGGAAACATAAAAATTTTTGATAAACTAAGCTTTGGTTTTAATTTTGAAAATAGGATATTTCATATTAGCACTAGAAGAATACTAACATGAAGCATTACCTTTAAAATTTTTTAAAATGATTTGAAAATATGAATGCAAGGTAGACACCATAAAGAGAAACGTGTTAGTAAGATAAAAAAATAGTATTGCATAAACTAAATCACACCAAAGATGAAAGAGGGGAAGAGACGATAGGAATGTATCTCATCATCAATATCTAGAAATGATCAATTCAATAATTTTGAGACATGTTTGGATCCATTGGTTGTTTAAAGCATGAAAATCGAGTTTAAACTTTGAAAAAAGTTTAGAGAAAATCTAGGAAAGAAAAAAATTTTATTTTTTAACAATTTTTAAAAAAGTAAGATTGACAAAATCAAATTAATAAAATTTGGTTTCTTAAAAAAAATTATATTTTTGGGGTTTCTTGACAAAAACCAATAATTTTTTATTTAAAACTAGGAGTTGGTAAAATGAAATTGACAAAATTCAAAAAACATTCATGGCTTTATCCAAGCTTAGGGAGGGTTGGCACATGTTCTTAGATTGATGAGGGTTGTTCGGACTCATTTAAAGGCATCTGAATGCTTTGGAGTAGGAGTTTAGGAAAATTGATTAATGCCGATAAATGCTAAAGCAAGGGACAACATCATGCTATCCTTGTTTTCAATTTTATCTTGGACTAATCCAAAGGTTTTAGGGGTCAAATGAGGTACCATTAAAAAGGTAACTTGATAAGGATCGATAAGTTGGATTTAATGTGACGTTGACAGCATGTGTGGGGAAAAGGGTGTAGTGGACTTTGAAAAATCAAACTTGACTAATTTAGAACCATTAAATTGCAGACGATACCTTTTTGGAGAGAAACTTTCATGAAATTTTAGGAAAAATATTTTAAAAATTCAAAAATTCTTTTGATGGGCCAAAATGGCCCAAATAGAATGAAAATTGCTGATTTTAGGGGTTCTAAATAGCATTAGTTTGAAAAATCATAACTCCGTCATCTAGAATGATATTAGACAAATGAGATATAGTTAGAAAGGTAATTTGATGCCCTTTTATGGAAAAATATTGTTAAATTTATGAAAAATTGTTTAGGGCTTGAAAATGATTTTTCAAATCGAGACCATAGTGCTATCAGGGCAAAATAGAGGAGTTTTTTTATTTTCTCAAACTTCTTAGGATGAAACTGGAGCCTTATTGTTAGAATTAACCATGCAATTGCATGTATAGCAACAAGTAATATAGTGATAAAGTAGAGTGTTGATCCCATGAGAAATTGATACTAAATTTGTTAAGTACTAAAATTAAAACAATTTAATCTAATTTAAACAAACAATTAAAATTATAAATTAAAACTAAATGTAGTAATAGTAGTAGTAGTAGTAATAATAATAATAATAATAATAA
>JAQSVH010008123.1:1226-12109 GCA_029448705.1 Adansonia digitata | reverse complement strand
AAGAAGAGATTGAGAGGAAGCTTCCAGTGAGAAAAAGAAGATTTTTTAAGTAGGGACGGCGGCGGCCGGCGACGGCGCTTGCTGCCGGAAACTGGGAAGAGGTTAGTTTTTGCAATTTTCTGGGTTTAGGTTAGAGAGGGAACATGATTTTGTAAACAGAGGGGAGAGGATTTAGCGAGACAGATAGCAAGAGAGAGAAATTAAAGCTGAAAGGAATAATTAAAAAACTTACATTTTATAATATTCTGAAAAATTAAAAAAATTAAAAAATTAAAAAGTTGAAAGATAATTTTTAATATTAATTTTAAATAAAAGAGTACTATATTTAATATTTAATTTAAAATTATATAATAAATAAATTTTATTGTTCTATCTTTATTTTTATTATTTAATAAATTTTATTTATTTATTTTATTATTAAATATTTAATATAATTTTAAGAGTTTAATAAAAATAATTTTAATTTTTATATAAAAATATTATTATTTATATTAAGGGTATAATACTTTTTTTAATCTATTTTTAACTCGTTATCATTTTAATCAATCAAACAAAATTATTATATTCTTCTCTTATTTCATTCAACCAATCAAATTATATAATATTTAATTTTATTTTATTTTATTTTCATCGAATGATTATTTTATTTCAATAAGTTAAGCATTGAATAATTATTTTGTTTCAGCGAACCCACCATAACGTTGGATTTAAGCCCAAGGGAGAGCTGCCAGCATCGGCTTTAGGCGTTGGGTGGTTACGTGTTAAGGGAGCCCTGAGTTCATAGATTGGACAAATAAGTAGATAGCTGGTTGGTATATGGCATTGTATAGTATGATGAAAGCACTCACATTAAAATATTTAAAATGCGAAAATAGTTTGGGTTGGTTAGGGATTCGGAGGATGAGGGTCCATACAAAATTAGAGGATGTCTAAAGCATAATTAACATTTAACATGTATTCAATGCTTATATCAGTAAAATGTAGATCAAAACTCAACATTCCGAAAGTAAATTAGAGGTGGCAAGTTATCTAGACAGAAAGTGAAAATGCTGCCAACCAAAACCAATCGCCTAATACTCATTACAAGAAAAGCAAATAAACACTCTAATATTTGAATCGAATATATATATTAAAACTTCATGTACAGCTTTGGTACATTATGTTTTTACAACTTAGGTCATATAAATACAGCAAGTGACCTAACCCAATTAGTTTGAATTCGTTCGAGTCGGAATTTTTGGGTCTATACTGACTTCATAGCAGCGTGGATCGTGTAAGGTCTCAGGTCAAGCCTCGGCTAACCCTCATGTACATTTGGGCTAAGGAGTACATATATTTCGGATCAGGTTATCTTGCCATTTCAGGACATCCAAGTTTTCATTGTTCAGCCGTTATATAACTGGACTCTGGGTTTTAATTGAGAAAGGTGGTTTCTTCCAGGTTAAAAAGTTTATTTGGGCTTTCGAGACTAAGTGGACATCAGAAATCAAACTCTCAAGGCCAAACATTAACAATAGCCCCATGTTTATAAATATTAAAAAAACATGATTAATTCAATCATGTATGTATCTATTAAAATATTTGATTCAACTATTGATATATATTTATTTATTATAAAATAGAATTTTAATCTTTTTTTTTGTTAAACACATAAAAAAATTAGTTATGATTAATTCATGATCATGAATAAATACATGTTTTAGGCATCTAAAGTCATGGACTACGTTGAAGGAAAAATTAATGGCAAACGGCACAAAGTCTGCTTTCATCAAATCGTATGTCAGACTTCACTATGCAAAAAAGGGGACGGAGGATTTAAATTGACAGGAACTAAAGTAAGATTAGAATTACTCATCCAGATTCCGAACTTAGATTTAGGGATACAGCAGCCATGAAGTAACTGAGATTTTCGTCTTTAGATAAAAAGCCTTAAATAAAATATGATTGGTTAATTCGAAGATACTTGTTTTATTCTTGCTTTATTTGGAGATACGTTTATTTTCACTGATAATTTAAATTAAATGCAAGAGTTGTTTCAAGAACTCCCTTATACAAGGGAAATTCCGTCAAAGTACTTCTAGCTAGGAATTTGCAAAGACTGCTTTTCATTTTGACGTGCTTGAAAAATGTTCAATTAATCAGTTGGAACAAGTTTGTACAAATTTCTTTACATTCACTGAAGTCAGAATGTTCAATTAAAGCTAAAATTGGGACTTTTGAGTATGGGGGAGGTTAGTTTGCTCATTTATTGGGGTATTGCTTGTGACCGATGGTGGAAAAAAACCAAATTAGAGGTCAAATCAGTATGATTTTTGGTCTTTAGTTCAACTTTTTGATCATTTAAATAGGATTTTAAATAATTTTTTTAAAATTTAATGTTAAATAAAATATACTAAATTATTAATAAAATATGATTTTTTTAATGGTCTAGATTTTTTTTTATAATTTTAAAAAATTATGAGTTTAAATATCATCAAATATAAAAAATATTTTTTAAAAAATAATTAAAAATATAAAAATTTTCCCTTTTTAAGGGTTTTTAATGTTTTTTCAACGATTAAAATGATTTTAAGCCTATTCAATTAAAATCTAGTTCTTTAAATAACTTTGGATTGAATGGACCTTCAATTTTTTATGAAATCGGTTCGATGGATTTGTCCGATCCTACTGTTTTAACCATACATGTTACCAACTAAATGTTTTAATTTGGACCAGACAGGCAACGGATGTCCTGGAATATATTAATATAAGCTCTTCTAATAAGCAACGGAAAAAATTTAGAATGACATCAACCTCAAGAAACGACAAGGAAGGAACCTTGTATCCTCGATTGTGAATAAAGCCAATTCACCTTAGTGAACATGAAAGACGAATTAAAAAAAAAAAAAAAACTTAAATCGACTAAAAGAGTCTAGTATCTTTTATTAATATGAAACCCTTCGTCGTTCTACTAACAAAACTACTAATTAATCCAATTTTTATTAAAAAAATAAATGCATCAATCAAATGAAAGGAAAAAAAAAAATTCATTCCAATGAATAACATGGGAATAGCATCACATAGATGTCAATTGTTATCCAACATGTTATTTTGAAATGTTACGTGATAACCATTTCATAATTACACACACAAATATCTGAACATTTCCAAAGTCTACCGCTCAAGGCTCAACCTCAACATATCTCTCTTTGGTTACAATTTTTCCTTTTTGAATTATTGATGGGAAATAGGTTTTTGATTATTCATGAACACCTTGAATATGCTTAACTCTCTACTTTTTGTTCCCATTTCTCTTTCACGCGCGACATAAGTTTATTCTTGTTTGTTAAAATCGATAATAAGGTTGAGACAAGCATGACGTACATGGATTTGAGATATTGGAAAATGTAGTCAACGGAATTGAGGCGAAGATTATATATGATGAAGACAGGGTTCCAAAGATGAGTTGAGACAGATGGTTGTGACGGTCATTTTTTATAATTATTCAATCATACCCTATAATTACATAAAAGACCATCATTTAAAAGTATGAGTTTTATTTTCACAAATCTCACACAATTCAAGATTATAAAAATTTAATTACGTTGAAGTAATTATATGTATGAATCTATTTTATTACAGAAACCATTTTAATTTATGTGATAATATTTGAATTTGGTTGGATGCAATTCATAATCTTATTTAATTAAAAAAATTTAGGTAATTTTTATTTTAAAATAATTTAAAAATTTAAAAGCTATACCTTTAATATATGTTCTTATTTTTTTTGATTGAATCAATTCGAGTCTTTAAGAATCTAATCTAACTTCTAAATAAATCTATTTTAATCCGACACTAATTCTCCATACCTGTTTAGTCAAACTAAAAGAATAACGATGACATGGCATCAAATATTATCTAAAATTGTCTTTTTGAAATTTCATGGATTGTCATGGTAATATATATATATATATTAATAGAATTCGTTTTAATAAATGATGAAAATTACATGACACCGATATAATCTTACATGTCCTTATGAAATGTTACGTGATAAGTTGAAATCCGTTTCCAATGTAATATTATAGTGTAATTTAAAAAGAGAAAATATAAATTTCTTTCTTTCATTTGATTTTGAATTATTAATGGGAAGTAGATTTATGATTGATATTGAATTATTAATGGGAAATAGATTTATGATTGATATTAGGCTTCAACTTTGCTCAAACTTTCAACTTTTTGTTCTCTCTTTTGCCCCCTTTGATGTAGAAATAAGATTCTAGCCTTGTGAAATGCTATCTTGATTAAAGAGTTTCAGTAAATTAAAAAGAAAAGAAAAGGGTGATTGTGACATGGTTGCCATTTCTAATATGACATGACAAATTAGGTGGATCGAAAGCTTATAGCCTTTAATTAATTTGGTAACTTATTTACTACAGGTTGAAAATTGATTGATGATTAAAATAAGAAAATAATATTTATATATATAAGTTTATGGACTATGCTTTTATGCATCGATAATAAAATATAGAAGAATTAAGTTTATATATTGGGTTTGAAAAAAAAAAGGAATTAGAACCTTATTCTTTAAATAGAGAAATAGTGCACTAATTATCAACTTAAATGCTTGAATACTATAATTTGTTTTTTTTTTTTTAAGTATTGATATCTTATAATTACTATTCGCCGTTAATAAATCACTAGATATTATTTGTTAATGAGTACAACTAAAAATAATCATATTCTTAAAAATAAATATTAATAAATTTATTTAGGCTTAATGTAACATTAGATAAAATTATTAGTTTCACTCATTATTGAGTTATCACAATATGATTATTTGTGTTTATAGTTACATTAAATCTAAATAAATTTAGTAAGATAATTTTTAAGAATCTGTTTATTTTCAATTTTACTCACTAACTAAATATTATTCTATTTATTATTAATAATATAATAAAATTATTAGTTTTAATCATTAAATAAAATAAAGAAAAAACAAGAATCAAAGAAAAAGACAACTATTTTAATCAAGATTTTTTTAGTAGTATATGTTAAATCACAAATAAAAAATAAGAACAAAAAATAACATGGCAGTCTTACATCACTACTTTTCTTGTTATAGTTGGATCTCCAAGTTTTTGGAATGCTCTAAATTCTACTTGAGAATCCAATTCTAAATCAATGCTATGATATATATATATATATATATATTGAGTCTAATTAACTAGTGCTTGTAAGGATTATTTAAAAGAATTACATTTTATACATTATTTTTCTCAAATTTAAGAAAAAATAAATTAGTAATCATGTTATAATTAATAAAATGTCATCGTATAAATAAATAATAATGTATAAATTTATATACTAATAATGTATCTAATACAAACACTTATTTTATTATTAACTTATTAAGTACACGCATGACAATAAAATTAAAAGGCACACAATCAAACCCAGAAGTTTGATCAAACACGGTTGACGAGGACATAAGAAGCCACAAGTTTGAAGAAAGCACTGAAACATGGTTAAACCCCGCAAAAACCACACCGTTGACGTAAGGACATCAACCCATAAGCCCCTAAACTACAACCCAAAACCCGCAAACCTCTAAAGGCCTCAACCGCAAAACCAAAAATTTTATGTTGAAAGTTGAAATTAAAATATGAAGTTTTGAAGATCAAAATAAATTTTAATATTTTTTTACTTTAAAAATACTTTAAAAATTTTTGGGAGTCCAAGGGGTTTGAGGGTCGAGGCCTCCGCCTACCCTCCTTGTCCTCGCTCCTGCTACTCAAGGTGGCCACCAATGTTTCCACCGTTGCTGCCATAACCGCTTCCGCCAGCTTCCTTGGAGTGATCATCACCACCAGTACTACCATCATACCCTCCGCCGTTTCCGCCAGCCGCGGGGCGGGTCCCGATAGATTGAATTTGGTTCAGTGCTTCAGTAAAGTCCCTCAGAGCTTCCTCTATCAATTCCTTCATGGTTTCTTCGTCAAGACCCTGAAAGTTAATCTCGTGAACCTTATCATCTCCTCCTGCTTCCATGACAAATTCCAGCAAATCATCAGCCAGTTTTTCAATGGCTTTATACTCTGAAAGCACTCTCTTCTTCCCTTCAAGTTCAGTTTCCGCAGCCATTAGCCGTGCTTTCATGTATATATTCTCCTCTCGCATCATTTTTAATTTAGCTTTCATGGTCTGAAGTACATCCTGTAATGAACCGAGAAAAAAAATGAATAAATTAAAAATAATTAAAAAAAGGCAAAAACTGCTAGACCAAAGGCAATAACAAATTGTATAAAACTTGAATCTATCTGGCTCTTTGATATACATAAATAATTAGCTTAAGGTAATTGAAAAATATGATTTGGTTGGATAAATGATCTGAAACTGAAATAATAAAGGAAATTATACCATACCATGAGACAAAGAAAGAATCACCAAAAGAAAAAAAGGGACTGAGCCAGAGAATCAAAAGAAACTGAGTTTTAAAATTGCTCCTTCGATCGATGATTTTAATAAAACCAAAAGAAAAGAGAGAGGAAGGTTTCAGGGAGAGATGTGGATGAAAGATAATAAGAAAAGAGTGATTTTAGGAACCGAATTTAGAAGCACTTAAATAGAGTCGAGCCCTGACAAAATAAAAATGTAAAACAAAAATAGAGGCGACCAACGATTGTGCTGGCAACTTGGCTGTTTGTTGGTAGTTACTCTGTTCTTTTTCTTCCTGGTTACATCATTTCGAATGGAAAAAAAGTACCTCCTAGTTTTTATATTCTATTTTTTATACACCATTAGGAAATTGGAAAAACTAATTAACATACCATATAAAATATAGTAAGATACAAAAATAAAATAAATATAATATTAATATATGAATATGTTATAATATATATAATAGTTCAAAATTTATATATAAATTTATAATATTTTAAATATAATTATAACAAACAAATATATATCAATATAATATAATTACATATATTATCGAATCTTATTATAACGTTACTCATAAAACATAATTCAAGGGCTGTGGGAAAAAAAATCCCAAAAGCAGTTTAGAATAATTATTCTGCTCAACGTGTGTTGTACAGTTTTTAAATTTCATAAAAAAATTAATTATTATTATAGATTAAGTTAATATTAATTAATTTTTTAACAAGGTTATCTTGATGACACAGTATCAATCCATAATCTAAAGGTGTTTATGATTTAATGGAGTTTACTGACACCTCCAAAATCAAATTATATTTATCATTAAACTATTGATTTTTTAAAATTTTAATCTATTTTGAAATTAAAATTATGCAAAATTATTATTATTATTATTAAAACTATCACTGGTGAGTAGTAATCTACTATACATATGGTTCTAGGCGGCAAACCATTTGTTGATTAATTTAATTCTCGTCTTCTATCCTAACATTCAATCCTTTACTTTGACTATTACTATTTTTAATGTATTTGTTGTTTAAAATGCACCCACACATACGAATGAACAATGATTATTATAATTGTTATGGCAAAAAGAGTGAACAAAAAGGTGAATGGAGAATATATATCATTTCCAGAAAGATGTGTTTCTATAGGCTGCCAGCGCCCAATTTTCTAGTCCATTCATTTAACGATGCTGGTTCGCTTATTTAACAAGGAAACACCTTATCCTTTGCTATTAACTCTCTCGTTGTTTTTGTTGCTAACGTATTATATCACTCCCATGCAACGAATTATAATATAATTAGTTTAATTAAAAAAATATTGTTAAAAGAGTTAAGAGAACGAAACAAGGAAAAAAAAAAAGGTAAAATTAAGAAACTATGATGCCTCTTAAATAAAATAAAACTTCAATACTCTCCAAATAGAAATATTAATCTATATTGAAATTACAAACAAAAAAAATCGTAACTCAATAAAGCTACTGATATCATTCAACAACTAAATATAAATGCAACCAATAGTAATGCTATATTTCTAAATTATATTCTTTCATAAATGAATTTATTGAGTAAATATAATGTATGAGAAATCATGGAATCAAGGTAAAATCACCATTTAACATTTGATTTTTGTAATTAATAAAATAAAACAGCCTAAACACTTAATAACATTTTTTTTTGTTAAATCAGTAAGTTTCTTTTTCAAAGTATTTCTTAATTTAACCGATAATATTTTATTGACAATTAAGTCCAATTTACAATTTTCTAGAAAGTGACTTTTGTATTTATATGGACACAAACAATGATAATCGAAGGTTCAGCTTGAGCTAACCTAATTGGTCTAGTTATTACGTGGAACAGTGTAAGTTCAACCAAAATTTTTTAAGTATCATCACACATAAGTACTGATTAAGAAAATGTTAACCAGTATATTTTAATATTGATTAAAATGATATTTAGAATAATTATAATTAATAAATTATTTCTTAATTTAGTAAAAACAATGTATGAAATAATTTTTTTTAAAATAATAATTAAATAATTCTTAACCAATGTTTATATTGAAGCCTGAAATTTTTTTGATTCCTTTACCCAAAGTTGAGCTCAAGCTGGCCTATAAACCTATTTTACTATTAAAAAATATTAAAAAATATATATGGATATTTATATTTCATAATTAAATTAAAATAAAATTTTTTATTAAATAAATAGTAATTTAGCTCCAACTATACTAATTTGAAGTTAAAAATATAATATTTAAATCTAACTCGATTTGAATCATCCAAGTAGTCTAATTCTTTGAACAGCTTTCGATAAAAGTTACCCAAGTTCTTTGATTTAAAATATTTTTTTTGCCTTTGATTTCACACACTATTAGTCCAATTGTTAAAATAAAACTGTTTATTTTTTTCATTGTCCTTCTATGCTAAAGCTTACAATGTCTTTTATGGTGACTTTCTCTCTCTTGTCTCTTTGATCTTTGCCATTGATTTTGATATTCTCAATCCAATTGGAAATTATTCGCCCTTTGTGTTTTTTTTACACTAATGGTTTGTGTATTTCTTTTGTCTCCTCTAATTTTTCCCACTTCCCTTTTCATGGGGCAACAAAGGCTTGTTGCTTGTAGAATGCAATCTCTGCCATTATACTCAATTGATAGTAAATAGAATTTTTTTTTAATATCAATATGTCCAAATCACTTAATTTTAATTGATGTGAATTTTTTAATCACCAATCCAATAAAGATTTATGATAATGATGAGAGAGAGAGAGAGAGAGAGAGAGAGAGAGAGTTATATACCTCTAATTATAAAAAAAAAAAATGGAATACAATGAATTTGACAGGATTGCATTGTGCCATTCAAATGACATCACAAATTAGGTGAAAGCCATGCCAATGCCATCTCATCTTTACGTTTTTAATTTGAACAGAATTTTGTTCACACTATTTGGTATACGTTAATTAATCTGGCAACATATTTGGTACAAATTGAAAATTGACCACAAGAAAATGATATATTTATATATAAATTTAAGGATTGTTTTTTCATGTGCATCGGTAATCAAAATCTAAAATGAAATTATGTATTTTAATTAGAGATAGCAAAGTTTGATTCATTGGACAACTTTTTGAATGGAAAGTTTTAAAAGTGGGAGTAAGATTGATTTATTTCATTAGATGAACAGACGGCAGTGTTTTGCTGAGGCCTCGAATCAAACCTTTGTTGCGATATGCTATGTTTTTTTCTCCCACTGCTAATAAGTTTATAGGTCGCACACCTCTCTAGAACACACGAAACAAAGATATGAACTAGGTCAAATAAAAAGATCAAAATTTTTAAATTGACCTGTCCATTGTTATTTTTTACATTGAGGTTGGCAACGTTGGTGAATTAGTCTTATAGCTTTAAGTCTTAACTCTTCCTTCTATCTGCCTTCTTTTACCTTTAGTGCTTGACTTCCCCCTTCGGGTGAGATGATTATCATAAATGCTTGCTCCATCGTATGTTTATTGAACACATTAACTCTTGAAATTTATTATATTTTCTTTTATAGTTTTAGAAGATATATATTAAATATATTAAAATTTATATAAAATTATATTTATAAATAAATTATTATATTTATAAATTAAAAGAAATAACAATAAACAACGCTGTACTCGTCCCGTGTCGCTCCATTACCATGCCTAATCTTAATTAAGAGTATCTCATGATTAGCTTCTTAAATGCACACATACATGGCAGTTGATTAAACCGCTTTTAAACTTTAAAATTATTTTACCATTGCCGTTTTATAAAATACTGATATTCCTTCAAACTTAGAAAACCTTCCAGCATATTCTATAACGGTAGAATCTAACCCACGAGTTTGACCCAGACGTCATTAAACACCGACAAACATGAAAAACATATTCTTTAAAATTACTATATATAGTCAATTAATCATAATTTAAAGTTACGTTGAATTTGTCAATATTTTTAAAGCTTTAATTACATAAAATTATGTTTATAATTGATTGATCTCGACATAAATTTTAATTATAATTGAATAATTATAAAATTATAATAAAAAATTATTTTTAAAATATTTTTGAGTTACATAAAAAAATATAAAACCACTAAAAGCTATTAAAGTACAGCTTAATTTAAAATTTTTATAATAAAATAATCAAAGTTTGACATTGAAAATAGGAGTGCTAACAAATTGGATAAAACCAGCCATATTGTCATTGAAAATTGGAGTGTCGACAAATTGGATTGGACCTGCCGTCAGGTCAATTTAATAAATAATTCAGGGTTAATTGGTATGAAAAAGAAAAAAAAAGATACATTTTCTAGAAAAAGAAAGCAAACATTTTTTAAAAATTATTACATTCATAGGAAAGAATAAAACAAAATAAAATGGAAAGTTTAGCTAACATAATATACACAATTATTTTAAAAATATGACGTTTAATAA
>JAQSVH010008122.1:0-39238 GCA_029448705.1 Adansonia digitata | reverse complement strand
GACTCTTTATAGATGTGTTGGAGTCTTTCGATGTAGGCCTAGTGATCATTTTCCATCATTTTTGAGTGATTATGAGTGTTGTATCGATGGCGAATTATGGATTCTGTGTTTTGGATCATCTTTACATTAAATTATTTTCGGGTTAGGCCTTTATGGTTTGTTCATGCATATGTTTGATGCAATGAGGATGAATGAATAAAACCATGAAAGGATTAGGTTAGTTATGCAAATGCAAAATGGACAATTGGATAAAAGGATAGCTCTACCTGTAGCATCTTTCATTAAAGCAACTAAATGTCTTAATTACATGTGATTATATTCGAATATGCCTAACACGGTTACATTGCTTGAATACGTGGTCAAAAAAATACAACTCTTGCCCATGGGCTTCAATGGGTGAGATATCATATATCAGGGATCAAGCTACATCCATTATGTTCTCAGCCTCCAACTGAGCTGCCTAGATCTACTCTGTGAGACGGTGATGATAATCTTGATGATTTTGGCTTGCATGATTAACAACTTAAAGCTATTCTTGCTCCCGCTGTTTGAAGGCTTCTACTAGTGCATCGACTTAGTCTTGGTTAGCTTGAAAAAATGCTCTAAGTCTTGGATTCTAAGTGTCAAAACTCTATTTTTAGCCTAGTTTGCTCTCAAATCTCAGACTTAAGCCTTTAACCGTTCATTCCTCATTTGATAAGTTGATGCAAAAGCTTGGGCTCTAACAAGCTTTTCCCTATTAGCCCTAGCAGTTTCTCTCCATTGGTGTAGTTCCTTTTTGAGAGTAGTAATTTCTATCTTCCACTTGACTGATGACTTTCCAAGTCTTCGAGACTTGCTTGCTTTATTAAGGTCCATATAGTCTCTCTTCAAGCTCTCGAGATCTTTCTTTAGGTGGTTTCTTGCCTTGATAGCCCTATTCATCTTGCCATCCCTAAGGTAGAGGTTCATTTTCAATTAACTATTTTCCTCTTTTAATTGAGAAATCTCCTTGGAAAATGTCACCTTCTCTTGTTCAAACTCTTGCTTGAGTAATTTAACCTCAGAGGGAAATTCATCAACTAGCATTTGTGATGTCCCAATACCAGACAAGGGCCTGGCATCATTAATGCAATGGATCCTCTATTCATCATATCCTAGAGTTATACTACTCTCTCTCCAACGTCTCTCTATGTAGTGGGTTTATTTTCGTGCATGAAAGGCTAGCTAGACTTTCGACTTGTAGTTAGGTTCACCATAGTCAAAATCTCATAACTCTAGGTCTTGGATGAAAGGGATGGATTGATGGCAGTGGAATTATCAAAGAACAAAAAGAGGGGCATAGTTAGTACTTCCCCATAATCCCATGAGCAGTACACAGCTATAATCTCTGCATTAGTATATGACTATTTGTAGGAAAAACCAAGAGGTCTTCCATGTTACCTCTTCCCCCTTGAGGTTTCAAAATTTTGGACCCATTATTTTTCATATTTGTCTTCAAGCCATTCCTTCTCAAATACCTTAGAGATAGGGCTAAAGCTAGGTAAGAAGTAATGCGATGTCCTACTTTCTTCAAAGCTAAAGTGACTGATGAGCCAAATGTGAAAGAGCAGTGCACACTGATGAAACAGGCCATTCTCATTTTCTTACAAAAATTAAGAGCTTGAATAGTTTCGACAAGGATGGTCAGTGCAGGATTAATGTTACAGCATAAGCGAGAAAATATATATGCTACCATAGCTTCAACATAGCCTAATCTCTTTGGGAATATAACCAAACCATATATTGCCAAAGCATAGATATCTTGGATTTTTGAAGTCAATGGTACTCGCCATTGCTTCTCATAAACTAGCCCATGAGATGCATTCACTGTTCCTCTTTATTTTGATATGACTATTGATCCAAGGCTCTATTGCTTTGAGGATTTGAGCCAATCTTTTCTTAAAGCTTAGAGGATTTAACGCTTTGCAGTATATCCTGTCAAGCTTGGCCTTTTCAATGTTGAGTAACATAATGTATTCATTAACCATGGGGACTAAGTATTCATGGTTGAAAGTGAAACACTGGTATGATGGATTCCAAAATTAAGAGGTTACTTGCAACAAACCGACATCCAAACAAACTTGAAGCAGAAGAGTGATATCCCTATATCTTTTAGCGAATGATTCCCTTTCAGTACTATCCCAATTGGTCTATACAATCTTTAGATCTTGTCAATCATTCTGACGGTACCCTATCTTGATCTTTTCATGAACTAGTATGGCATGCCCCAATTCCAAAACATCTTTGTCTTCATGTTATCGACACTCTAGGCATGCTTAAACTTCTTCATAGGGCTTTAGCTTTGAAGTGGGCTATTGCTCCATGACAAATGCCCCTTAGTAAACACTAATCCATCATAGCCAATTATCCCATGATGATAGTAATTATGATGAAATGATGCATAGTGAAAAAGAAAAGCAAAAAAGAATAAGTTAGTAAGCAATACAAAATAATAGGTAAACGATAAAGAAATAAAAGAATAATAGCAAAAGTGTATCACAAAATTTGCCCTGAGAATAAGCAGTATGATGCCTAGGGCAGACATGATGAATATAAGGTTGAGGCATTAAATGGGTAGCATACCAGCATGTCCATATTAAAATTGCTTTTGATGAAGCAACATGATACCTCGCGATGCTAAGACTGACCATTTAAATGATGATGTTCGTTCATCACCATTTATGCTAAGCCATTGCTTGGGCAGCATAATGGCTTGTTTCGATCAGATATGACTATTTCAAGATGGCATTATAGGTAATGGCATTCACTTGTCCTTACCGACTTATTAAAGAGGATTTGCTATCAAATGTAATGGCATATCCTAAAAGAATGATCTGAAAATAAAAGACAAATACAGCTGACAATGTTCACCCATCATCGCCTATGTAACCCATGGTATATAAGCATAAAGTAAGGAATGTTTCGCTGAATGACCCTAATGTTTAGGTTATTTTAGTAGCATTTGGTATGGCTTAACGTGGTTTAGCTTGTAGGGTTCACTATATGGGTTTAAGTTGATGCCTACTTTGGTATCTGAATCACTCCTCCGTCTAGTAAGAACAGTCTAGGTACCCCAATCCTAAGCCCATTATAGGTTTGGCAGAATAGGTTCGATCCGGTGTGTCTTTCCCTATGCAAGTGTGAAGGGGTACTCATAAGAGACATAGGTAATTTACATCTAGGAAGGTCTTGCCATGCCTATACAAAGGGTTACTCATAAAAGCAAATGGTTCACTTTCTCCTAATAATTAGGATACTAACTACACCATGGTGTATAATGGAATCTAGTGCAAATGCAAGTGCACGGTG
The DNA here is from genome assembly GCA_029448705.1 of Adansonia digitata. Lineage (NCBI taxonomy): Eukaryota > Viridiplantae > Streptophyta > Magnoliopsida > Malvales > Malvaceae > Adansonia > Adansonia digitata. Next base: position 35,908 of record JAQSVH010008122.1, on the reverse strand, counting down.
TGTGCTAGGGAAACAATCAAACTTTTTGATTTTATTCAACTAAATATTTATTTGGGCATGAATAATCCCTAACAATAACAAGATAAAAACATAAACAATAGAGATTAATGGGCAAAAATAAAACAGAATTTTATCTAAATAATTATGAAGACCAAAAAATTGAGAACTAAGTGACAAATAACTAGTTATAAGCCTAACTCTCCATGGTCCCTAGTGGAGTCATCAAGCTATCATGACATGCTCAGCCTTTAAAACTTTGGATGATCTGAAGGGCATAGTGTGCTCGGCTTAAAAATAAATGATAATTGGTTGTGGTCGAGCCTTTAAGCTATCCCTTGATTGGGATTTAGATTAGGCATGATGATATGAAGGGGATAAGGACCATCAAATGAGTCGTTCATCTAACTAGACCTGGATGGCCACCATGAAGTGGCAATAAAATTAGAGTCACCACTAATCATTTTAGGCTAGGCTAGATCGGACTCCTATTTAAAACAATAATATGAGTTATGAAACTCAAAACACTGATTTCAAGGTCTACAAAGTCCAGAGATTCTTGGGTTGGGCTTGGGAGTTGGTTACACGCAGGGAAGGATTAGCATCCCTACGATGCCCAAAATCGAAACCTTCTAACTATATCTCACTTTGGTCTCAGTTAAATCAATTTCATTTGGTCTCTATTTAGATATAATCCTCTTTAATACATGAAATTTTGGAAAATGTGAATTTGAAGTTTTTTATTAAGAAAAATTAGATCACCTACGCACCTCAGAGATGTAAGGAACATAGGGATATGAAAATAATGTTTGGATTGGATTTTGAAAATTGGATGTTTCATGTTAGGCACTGGAGAGATACTAACACAAAACACCACCTTATAAATTTCATTAGAAAATGAATTTAAATATGAATGCACAATAACATGACAAAAGGAAACAAGTTACTAAGGTGAAAATAAGAAATATAATAATATCATAAATAAGCAATCACAAACAAAAGAACATAAAAAAGAGGGGCGATCGAAATGTATCTCATAACTTGATAATCATTCCTCATATTTTATTTCTATTTTTTTTATTTTATCATATTTTACCTAACTTCTAGGATGCCAAAAACTAGTCCAAACAAAATGAGGTGTCTCCACTAAAATATTTAACTCGTGAAGTGCTTTAATACTTTTATTGGTTAGGTTAATTAAGTACTCTTAAAACTATGATATTTATGCTTTGATTTGTTAAGTACAAAGATGAGTAGATTTTTGATGATGAAATTTGATTGTGGTTCATTATTTGTGATTGATATTTATTTAATTATAATTATTTTATTTGTAGTGGAATGACTTTTGATAGGATTTTGTGATGAACATTAAAACTGTGATGAAAATTATAATAGAAGTTTATAAACTATGATGGACTATCATAATTTATGACAGGATTTATAGAATCATAAATTTATGACAAATTTAGATAATAAATGTAACAAAATTAGTGACAAAATTTATATAGAGACAAATTTTGTGATGGAAATAATGACACATATTATACATTTGATAGACTAAAAAAGAACTTAGTAACAGAAAAATGATAGAATTTATGCATTACCGAATTATGACAGTCTATTTATGATAAATTTTAAATTTGTGATAGAATTTTGTGACAAAAATAGTGACAGCATTTATATGTTATAAAAAATTATGATAGTTTACTTGTGACATTATTTAATTTTGTAACAAAATTTAGTAACAGAAATAGTGAAAGATATTAAAATTTTGTGATGGAATACAGTGATGAGCAGTTGCCTAAGTCAGCCATAAATTATGATGACAATTTAAACGTTTGTGACAAAATCAGTCAAATTTGTGATGAATTATTAGTGAGGGGTATCAGTAATAGATAAAAACTGTCACTAATTCTTTCCCAAATTAAAAATAGTGATGGATTTATAGTATTTTGTGATTTTTTTGTCACTATTTAAGTAATTTCTAGTAGTGGAAGTAGGCATGCATTTTTATATGATACTATTGTAGGTAGTTCAGCCTTTGAGTTATCTCTTAGTCAAGATTTGGATTAGGCATGATAATATGAAGGGTAGAAAGACCATCAGATGAATCACTCATCCAACTAGTCTTAGAAAATTACCGTGAAGTATTGGAGCCACCATTGATCATTTCAAGCTAGGCATGATCGTATGCTTATTAAAAAAATTTTGAGTTATGAAACTTGAAACAATTGATTCAAGGTCCAAAGTATAGAGATTCATTGGTTGGGTGAGGGAGTTGGTTATGTGCGGGGTAGGATTAGCACCACATAACACCCAAAATTGATACCTGCTAACTATATCTCACTTTGGTTTCAATTTAATTAGTCCCATTTGGTTATTATTTAGATATAATCCCTTTTTATGCATGAACTTTTATGCAAATTGTAAATCCAGGTTTTGGAAGAAAATTTATATCACCTATGCACCATAAAGTATAAAAAGCATAAGGATTTTTTATAAAATTCATTTTCAGATTCAATTTTGAAAATTCTGATATTTCATATTATGTCCTAGAAAGATACTGCCATGAAACATTACTTTGTATAATTTTTGAAAACAAACTTTAAATATGAATGCACGATAATCACTACAAAAAGGAAACATGCTAGTAAGACAAAAAAGAATATAATAATTTGACAAACGAATAATCGCAAAAGAACATAAAAAGGAGGGATGATCAAAATGTATCTCATAATTTTCTTCCATTATTGAAGGATAACCAGGATAACAATTTGGAGATATGTTTGGATTTGGTTATAATTTAAGGGACAAAAAATGGTTTTAGTTGAAATAATCTAGGGTATCTGAGAGGAAGAAAATTCTTTGGATCTTTAGATAAAAGCGGGGTTGGTATATCCCCTTAGAGAGCTGGCATAAAAGTCTCCCTAAAAATGAAGATTTCAATATTTTAGGAATATAATTAGGAATATCGATTAAAACTGAGAGAGAAAATTGACATTTTTTATGAAAGACAAGGTTGGAGTATCCCCTCAAAATGTCCCAAAGAATGAAATTTTTTTTGATGATTTAAGAATATAGTTGGAAATCTTGAATGAATTTGAGAGATGAAATTGTCATTTTTGTGAAAAATGGGGTTAGAGTATCCCATTGGAGTGATAGGATTAGACTATCCGCACGAATGAAAATTTTTAATATTTTGAGAAAATAATTATCTTAAAAAAGTATTTTAACAGAAAATTAGAGATCTAAATAAAATATAATTTTGTCTTAAGCTTTGAGTTGGGCCTAAAGGGTTTGTGTAATAAGGGAACTAATTATATGCATTTCGAGACATTAAAAAATCTCTATAAAGGTGTTTCAAAAATTAGGTTAAAATAGGGGACAACATCGCATTGTCTCCCATCCAAAATTTATTTTGGGTTCATCTGAAGGCTTTAGGGGATATATGAAGAAAGGTAACTCGACAGGATTGATATAAAAATATTCCAAAAATCTTAGAAAATTACTTTCTAGGCAAAATTGATCTTTAAAATTAGGCCTACTTGACACTAGTAGCACGTACAGGGGAAAGGCCATGATGGGCTCTGAAAAATCATTCTGAACTTATTTAGAATTATTAAATCACAAAAAATACCTTTCCTTAAAGGGAATTTTGCAAAATTTTTGGGAAAAATATTTAAAGTATACATAAAAATCATCTGATGGACTGAAATGGTCCAAACAAAGCGTAATGCGTTTGTTCTAGGGGTTTCAAATGGCAAAGGTTCAAAAAATCATAATTCCTTCATCCAGAATGATCCAAAGGCAAAGAAGACACCATTGGAAAGGTATTTCAATGACTTTTAAAGGAAACTATCAAAAAACTTCTAGAAGAGTCATTTATGGTTTGAAAATAACTTTTTAAACTTTGCTAGAGCAAAATAGGGGATTATTCAATTTTTCTATTTTTAGGTTCAAATTTAGGTTATGGATGTCTAAACGTCTACAACACAAGCAAAAAGAATAATATAGGCATCACAAGTTCATTCTACAATCTTGGACTAATTTTGGACAATAAACAACTCGTTAACCATGCCACCTTGAAAGTGTTAAAATCAGGATCAAGGCTTAATATATTTTCAACTAAAGGGATCAATTTTTTATTGAAAAATAGAATCTTAAAACTTATTTTACCATGAATCTAGATCTAAAATGTTTAATTTATCCTCAAGATTAATATTAAATTCATGCTATTCTCCATCTATTAGAGGTGGCACAAACTTAACTTAGGGATTTTTGAAAATCAAAATTTTGGCAAACAAGCAAGCATCTTGATAAAGATAAAACATGAAAACACATAAAGATGACATTTTAGCATGAAAAAAAGATAAAAAAAAATGCAAGAAAGTGAGAAACAAGGTGCTTGGAAATGATAACTCTATGAATGGCTTCAAAATCATGTTATAGAAGATGACATAAACATATTTAAGCAAATAAAAGCATGCTAGAATTTTTGAGACAACATTTTTGTGCCATAAGACTCCTTAAAATGCAAGATAGTGCGTGAACACACTTAATGCATATTAGGAAGAACATTGAAACATGTGTTAAGCATGTAAAAATAGGTGAAACATGACAAAAAATGCATGAATAATAGACTATTTCGATGACAAAATGAAAGAGAAGAAGTTTAGCCTACCAACCAACATCAAGGGATAAAAAAATCCAAATCCTAAGACCACCACAACCAAGGAAACAACAATGCATAGAAGTCCTAGAATTATCATGGCAACATAAACTGTTTTCTAAGATGATGCAAGTATTGAAAAGAAATAGTGCTAGGTGGGAAAATATACCAAAAGCCTTAAGCTTTAGCCTTTTTCTTTGAGCAGCAACTTTTAGCTCATTTTTTTCTTTCTTTTATGTTGATATTGAAAGAAGCGATAAAACAAGAAGTTTCTGGTAAAGTGCTGATGGAAGAAAGTTTTAAAAGGAAAAATGAATAGAATAGAGGGTCTTGGAGGTGTTTTTGATAGTGCTTTGGAGGAGCAACTGGAATGAAAAAAAAGTTAAGGATAGAAAGTGATAGAACAGTGTTGTTTTGGAGTTTGTTGGGGTAGAAGAGTGATGAACTTTTTTTTTAGATTACTAGAGAGTGATTCCTCCTTTGTTAAGCCAATTTTGGCCTCCTTGTAAATTCAAGGTTCAACCAATGCTTTTTGGAGATAAAGCAAGGGCATAATAGGATTTTCCCTCATGTACTTGGAGATAACTCTAGATAAAATGCTCAACTGCCTTTACTGTTATTGGTTCTATCATGTAGAGTAGTGGCTACCTATAACTAGAGAAAAGTGAGAGATGCCTTCTAACAAGCTATATATTCTATGAAAATGACCCTTTTCATTTGTTATTTAGGCTTTAAAATTTTGTTTAATTCCAATCATGAGCCCATAGCTAAAGTAATATGAATCATAAGATTTTTGGTGCAAGAAACATGCTAGACTAATATTTTTGAAGGTTGAGAAATGGCTTAAACTAGGTAAACATGCCATAGTGTATTGATACAAAAGATGTTGTATCGATATACCAGGTAATTTTTACACATGAGTATCGATACAATAAAGTGTGTATCGATACCAAGAGCAAAAATATTATTTTTAGTCTCAAGACTTAAAGGTCTGTATTGATACTCCATGGATTTGTGTCAATACTTCTATTTATGTATCGATACATTTTTCCAAAAACCATAACTTTAGCTATTGCCAAGACCTGTATTGATATAAACACACTAAATATCGAGACTACAACTTAGGTATCGATGCCAAACCCTCTTATATCATACTATATGTGAAAATTTAAATTTTTGGCAGTCTTAAAGCTTTGTATCAATACTTACACACCCATGTGACTTGCATTTATATTAGGCTCTTTGAATACCTGATCTTGGTCACAAATAGTGGGAAACTGACTTATACTCATCTGAATGACTTCGGTGAGACCTCAAATAATGGCCTTTAATGCCTCATTTTTATATTTTTCTTTAATATGATGTATAGGCATTTCAGACCTTCCCAAAAAAATATTTTACCTGCTACCATGTCACCTAATAGTGCTTGGTGACATCATACCCGATGGTCATCCTCATTTTTGTTTTTTATTTTGATGATCCTACCATTTTTCGATTATATCTCCGGATGCCAAAGATTGGACTAGAGAAAATGATGTTTTTGTAGTTACCGTTCTTTAGTTGCTGCTAAGTATCCAAAATAGGGTAAAGATAAATAGACACCATTTTTGTTGGGGTAAGATAATGGTTCTATGTACCTGTAAAAAAATAGGGATCCAATTAATATTATGTTGAGGTAGGCCGAGTATATGAGCAATAATTTAACATATATAAAAATTTTGATAAGTTTTATAGGGTTTGACTTCTCTACTAAGTTTGTGGTTTTTTGGGTTAACCCTTCATATAAGCACCAATTAGTGTGTGCCTTAACTCAATAGGCATTTAACTCATTATGGATTGACTTAAGGCACCTAGCTCATTGTTAACTAAGGTAAGTAAGCATCCTACTCTTTAAGGGCTAAGATAGGTCAGTGTCTTGCTCTTTAAGGGCTAAGGTAGGTAAGCACCTTGTTTTTTAAGGACTAAGGAGGTAAGAATCCTACTCTTAGAGGACTGAAGCAAGTAAACATAAGGTAGTAAGTATCCTGCTCTTTGAGGACTGAGGTATGAAAGTGTCATACTTTTCAATGACTAAGGTAGGTAAATGTCATACTCTTTGAGAATTGAGGTAGGTAAGCACCCTGCTCTTCAAGGACAGAGTTAGGTAAATTCCTTGCTCTTCAATGATTGAGGCAAGTAAGCACCCTACTTTTTGAGGACTGAGGTATGTAAGCATCCTGCTCTTTGAGAGTTGAGTTAAGTAAGTGTCCTGCTCTATAAGCATTGAGGTAGATAAATGTCTTGCACTTTTAGGACTAAGGTAGGTAAACATCTTGCTTTTTAAGGATTGAGGTACATACACATCTTGCTCTTTAAGGACTAAGGTAGTTAGCCTTCTACTTTTTGAGGACTAAAAAAATAAAAGTCATACTCTTTGAGGACTACAAAGAAAAAAAAAAGTGCCTTACTCTTTGTGGACAAAAAAAAGTATCCTTCTCTTTAAGGACTAAAAAGAAAAAAATGTCCTATTCTTTGAGGACTAAAAGGAAAAAGCGTCATGCTCTTTAAGGAGTAAAAAGATATAAGTTTAAGTGCCTTTCTTAAATGAATTTTTTTTAATTTATGCACTTATGAGATGAGGGATTCTTACCTAAAATCTTTTAAGACTTTTTAAAAATATGAATTATACTTGAATTTTTTTTTTTAATTTTGACTCCTGAAAGTAGGAATTCATACCTGAAGAATGTTAGTTATTGTATGAATGATGCATGAGGATGAAAATGCATACTACATTGATGCAAAAGTGACGATTTTAAAAATCCAATCTGACAATTCATTTTTTGGCCTTCTTGGTCATGTAATCTGCTATAAGTTTGATAAGGCAGTTTCTTACCTTGAGGTTTGTCAATCTCGCTTTAGATTTCCAAAGGCTTTGAATTTTGAGGCCATTTTTTGAAGGTATGAGTGGTTCATGATTATGAAAGGATAGACCTAAGCTTAGATGGCTCATATTTGGGGATTTTTGTTACATTAAGTTTAATGGGTATAGAAAATTCCTCTTTGCCAATTATGATCCAGAGGGTGTCTTTGGTGGTCTAGGTAGAATGTTCCAAATTTTGGTTATCAAGATGACAGTTTAAATCTCACTTTAGATTTCCAAAGGCTTTAAATTTTAAGGCCATTTTTTGAAGGTATGAGTGGTTCATGATTATGAAAGGATAGACCTAAGCTTAGATGGCTCATATTTGGGGACTTTTGTTACATTAAGTTTAGTGGGTATAAAAAATTCTTCTTTGCCAATTATGATCTAGAGGGTGTCTTCGGTGGTCTGGGTGGAATGTTCCAAATTTTGGTTATCAAGATGACAGTTTAAAAGGAACTTTGGCCTCTTATCTTTAGGCTAAGATTTAGTAGGAAAAGGTTTTGAGTATGTTTTCTAGATGTAGGGTCTTAGTGTAAGACCAACTGTGGCCCTAAAAGTTCTTTCTTGGTCTTAAGACAAGAAACAAAATTCTTGCAAAGTCTCATCTTTTTAAGTATTGCTAGGAAATCTTGTTGTTAGTTCCATGCATTCATCAAGCATTAACAATTAGATGATAAAAATGATGCAACATAGGATGCAAGACTATAAAGACTTTTAAGAAATAAAATTATTGAATTTTATTCAAAAGAAAAAAGTATGATTATGACAAATTATGGGATCATAAAAGATTTTAACATATAAAAAAGTTCAAAAGGGGTTTTCTTAGTTACTTAGCCCCTGATGCTGATGACATGGATCTTTTACCGAGTGTCTCTGAAAACCTTTCTTAAGATTAGCCCATGATAGGATGAGGGCCTTGAGGTTAGGTAGTTCCCATTTTTTAGGTGCAGGTAAGGATGAATTAGGTTAAGATTTGGTGTCTTGATTGAGGTTGCAATTGTAGGGTAAGTCAGTCTGGTTTGGGCTAGTGGTAGTTTCGCCTTTATTCGATTCAAGTAAAGGGGAGTCTGGTCATTAAACCACCCTTTCGAGCTTTCAACTTAAGTTAGTTTGTTTTCTAAACACTCTTTTTGTTTTCATTTGAGGTTTTTCTTTACTTTTTTTTTGTTTTTTAGTTTTTGTTTTTTTTATAAGTAGTGGAAATAGAATAAAGATAGGATGCCTTTTCAAGTTTTCATCCTAAGATCCCTTCAGGCATAGTATTTCTTGACACAATTAGAGTTCACAGGGTTAGGTAAGTCGCTAACATCCATTTCAATTAAGATCAGGGTTCCTCCAAAAAATATACGCTTACCATGTATGACCTTCCCTAATTTAGGATCCATTTTCTTCAAGCATCTTTATGGATTAGGAGAATTTGTTTGAGCACCAAGACACATTCTTAGAATTGACAAGGATAGACCTTTTTGTCATGGGCCCTCATCATGTGCTTTTGATACATTTGCCCCTGATAGATGGATTTCATTTTTTTCGCTTCGATGAGATTAAGCTACTCATATCGATTCTTGGCCCATTCAGCCTTTTCAAGTTACGATTCCATTTGGACTCTGATTAGGAGATTTCAACCTCGATTGGTAGGATAGCCTCCATGCCATAGAACAAGGAGAATAAGGTAGCACCCGCAAAAGTTTGTACCACTGTGTGAAAGGCATGTAATGCAAAAGGCAACTTCTTGTGCCAATCTTTGTATGTCTCAGCCATCTTTTTTACTATCTTTTTTATATTCTTGCTGGCTACTTAAACTGCCTTATTTATTTTTAGATGGTATAGGATAGAATTACAATGTTGAATCTTAAACTGAAAGTAGATTGCTTGCATCATTTTATTTTTCAGGTTTCGTGCATTACAATAATGAGCTTCTCGGAAAGACCATATCTACAAATGATGACCATTTCACAAATTTGTATACAATAAATCTAGTGACATTGGCATAAGAAGCTGCCTTCACCTACTTGGTGAAATAATTGATAATGAAAAAAATAAAGCAGTGCCCGTTAGAGGCCTTAAGGGTAATCAGTTTGATTAGTCCCTGCCTCATAAATAAAAAGGCCACGGGGACATAATAACATGTAAAGGTATTGGCAACACATGGATTTTGTCCGCATAGATTTAGCATTTATAGCACTTTCCAGTATTGTCAATGTAATCCTTTTAAATAGTCAATCAATAATATCTTGATCACTTGACTTGTTTCACCATTCGCTGCCTATTAGCATATGTACGGCGGATTCCTTCGTGGACTAATTTAAGAATTCTTTTTGCTTCGAAGGCATCCATGCATCAAAGTAGTACCGGATCCTAACCTTTCTTTTATAAAATTTTGCCTTTCAAAATAAAGTTTTACTGCTATCTTCAGATGGTTTTCTTATCAGTTTTGATAACACCTTTAGGGTATTACTGATCTTTGGTACTAATGGATGTCATGATACCATGGCAGGCGATGCTTCTCTTCTTTAACATTCTAACAATTTGTTAAAGCTATATAATACTATCGAAATGGAAGCAACATCTTATTCTCGATTGACTTTGAACATGGACAACAAAGTGGCGAAGGCATCAACCATTTGGTTCTTTTCTCAAGGTCAATGTTGGAAGCTAATATCATCAAACTTAACACTTTTCTGAGTTTTGAGATCATATTCCAATAATGGATCAGTTTTACATCATGCGCTTTTCATTTTCTTTTTATTTGGTAGATGATAAGGGTTGAATCCCTAAATACTTCTAGTATTTGGATGCCCCTTTTAATGGCTGCTTAGAGTCCCATAGCACAGGCCTTATATTTAACTATATTATTGGTGCAGTCAAAGTTCAATCTTACGATGAAAAGGTAATGGCTTCCATCAGATAAGATAAGAATTAACCCAATTCTATGCCCTAGCATATTTAAAGCTTCACCAAAGTACATTTTCTAAGATTAATTACACTCGACATTGTTTTCTTCCTCGGATAAGCATATCAAGCCTTCATCAAGAAATTCAGTCTAAAGGCTGATAGTTACCTGTTGCTCTTCTTGCCAAGAAGTTTGCTATTACACTCTCTTTAATGGCTTTTTGATTCATATATACAATGTCATACTTGGAAAGCAAGACTTACCACTTGGCAAATCTCACTAACAACATAGAAGCTTCTTAAAAATATTAATAGGATAAGTTTGGCAATCAGCCACATGGTATGGTCCAACATGTATCATCTTAACCTCGAGGCTATCCAAGCCAAAGCATAACATAGCTTCTCTATGGCTAAATAATTATTTTTTCACTATGTGAACTTCTTGCTTAATTAATAGATAGCCTGTTCCTTCTTGCCTGACTCATTGTGTTGACCCAAAACATAGTTGATTGACTTGTCAATAACTGATAGATACAGGATTAAAGGTTGACTCAATACTACTGGCATATGTATTAGAGGATTTGAAGGTAGTTTTTGACCTTATCAAAGACTTTGAAGTGCTTTTGGTTCCATTTTATGGGATTTTGTTTTCACACCAACTAAAAGATTAGATCACATTTATCAGTTAGGTAAGATATAAATCTAGCTATGTAGTTTAATCTTTCTAAGAAACTCTTCACTTCTTTCTGAGTTCGCTATGGTGGTAGATTTGAATGGCCTTGACCTTGTTGAAATCGACTTTTATTACTTTTTCTTTTACAATGAAGCCTAATAGTTTGCCATATGTGACACTAAATGTGCACTTTGTAGAATTTAGCTTAAGGTTGTATTTGTAAAGTCATTTAAAGTGTTTTCACAAATTAGCCACATGTTCACTCTTTTTTGGCAATTTAGGGAACATGTCATCCACATAGACCTCGATTTCTTTATGCTTGAGATCATAGAACAATGTTACCATTGCCTTGGTAGGTTACACCAACATTCTTAAACCCAAAGGGCATCACTTTATAGCAAAAAAGTGACCCACATGGTTACAAAAGTGGTTTTCTCCATATCTTTAGTTGCCATTTAAATTTGGTTGTAACCCAAAAATACATTAGAGAAGGAAAATAATGCATTTTTTATGGTGTTATCTATGAGGGTATTGATTTGGGGCGAACAAAAATTATCTTTTGGGCTCGTTGGGTTTGGATCCTTATAGCCTATACACATTTATATCTTACCATCTTTCTTAGAAATTAAGACTGTATTGGCTACCCTTTTAGGATATTTGGTTACTTTAAGAAATCCTACTTCAAATTGCTTTTTTATTTCTTCTTTGATCTTTAAAAGCATTTTCGATTTCATCCTTCTAAGCTTTGGTTGTATAGGCCTACACTTAGGTTTGAAGGGAACTTATAGACCATAATGTTGGTGTCTAATCCGAGCATGTCTTGGTAGGACCAGGCAAACACTTCTCTATATTCTTAGAGGAGACATATTAGTTTACCTCGAGTTAATGGTTTTATGGAGGTTTCAATTTTGACTTCTTTTTTATTTTTTTCTTTTCTAAGGTTTATAGTTTTACTGGATTTTTTATGAGGCAAGATTTATTTTTCTTCCTATTCAATTAGTCTCAATAAGTTTGGAGGTACGGAGTTCTCTTTAGAATTCTTTTTAGACATAACTTTACCAGCGCAAATTGGTTGCTCAAAATTGATTTTCAAAGTTTTGTATGAATATTCATGTCATATCTATTGGGATACTTAAAAATATAGGAAAAGCAATATAGGTGGAAAATATGTAGAGAAAGGTCTAAAAGTTGGTAAGAACTATGAGCACAAAAGATGGAATACATAATGCTTAATCCTTTCATAGATAATACTTAATAAAAAATGCACATACAAAGGATCCTCCAATGCTTTTGGGAGAAAGCATATGGGTTTAGTTCTTAGCATTACTTTGAAATAGACTTAAATAGTAAAGGAACCTCAGTTTCAGTGTAAACACTCAGAATAAATCTTAGGCGTAGACCAGTTTATCGGTTTATTGGTGACATTTCTTGCTCATCAATTACACTGAAGAGTGATCCCCAAATACCTTATTCAGTATGAGCATAACATTAGCAGAGCTGGTATTAACATGTTCTCCTGGGTGATAACTTTCTCAAAATGGCAAAAATATCATTGGTTCATATCTCGCATCTTGTCTTAACAGATGAGGAATCTTTTTCTCAAAGGTCTTTTGATCTTGTTTTTTTTTTCTAATGTGTATTAGGATTAAATCCTAACCTTCTTTTGTCGATCTGGTTAACAACTTTCAAGGTTTTGGTAACCTCTTGGAAGTGTTTTCCAAGTCTTTTTTTGACCTAGGCACCTTTGCCAATAGTTAACTTTAGATCCATATGAGTGCTCTTCGATAGGTGAGGCTTAACCATTGGCAACCCTTCCTTAATATAAGTGGCATTAGCAAACTTAAAGAATGAAATAAGGATTCTAGAATATATTCATCGGGTTAAATGTACGGAGCATCTATTAAGGTAGCTGCAATGATATCTTTTTCTCTTCCAAAATTAACAACCTTGTTTTCAATGATGAATTTCAACTTCTGATGTAATAATGATGGCATTGCCTTGCTAAAGTGAATGTAAGGCCTTTCCAACAAGCAGTTATATAATGGAGAAATATCTATCACTTAAAAGTCTACTTTATAAGTGCATGGGCCAATTTAGATGTAATGGTGATGTTTTCTATAATGTTTCTGCAAGTTCCATCAACTACTTATACCATCATGCGATTATTTTGGATATGAGAAGCATTAATCAAGAGTTTGTTCAAGCATGATATGGGCATTACATTTAGAGTTAACCCATTATCAATGAGCACCTTAGGCAATATGCTATCTTTCCAGTATGTGGTGATGTGAAGAATAGTTTGCTCTTCCTCCATGAGGGATTTCATCATCATTGAAAGATATGCAATTGTGGGCACTAATGTTGCTCATTAAGCAATCCAACTAACCTATAGAGATGTTAAGAGGGATATTAGCCTCATTCAAAACCTTGAAAAGAGCACCCCTATAAGCTTCAGAGTTTAACAAAAGTGCAACACAGATATCTAGATGGCTTGCTTGTTTAGCTGATCAGTGATGCTGTATTCACTATGCTTGATGAACTTAAGGAATTTCATAGCCTCTTTCTCACTTATTGGCTCCTTGATATCTATTAGATCTAAGTTTTTGGTTGTAAGATTATGTACTTGAGGAATAAGTAGAGTTATTTTGTTGGATTTCACTTCTCGATGCTATTGGGGCTGAACATCTACCACTCTAAGTTAGTTGGCTTACTCTTAAAAGATCGATGTTTCTAGCTTACTAACTAGATTCACCGATGATCATAGTTTTGCTTTCATAATTCCTAGGAATCATTTTGTTGTTTTTATAAGGGAGAAAAGATGGAAGATGAACCATCTTCAGCATGGGCTGAACAGAGGCAACATTTTCTCTTGGTCAATTGTCAAACAATACCAATGGTTTTCCAACACCATAAGAAGGATTATTGCTTTTATCTCTAGGTGGCATTGATAAATGACACTGCATTGCAAACTTGGTATGCAAGGCTTACCTTTCGTCATAGAATTCAATGCTACCCTTTTTCATCATCCTTTAAGCCACAGTGTGAAACTTTTTACATGCTTAAAGAGTGTGACCATAGATGGTGTGGAAATCATAGAAGTCTCGATTCTTTCCTCTGCCTTTTCAGCCCCATTAAGCAATTGGACTTGCATCAAAATTTGCCAAACCAAATTGATTGGCGTTCTAACCTTCTCTATGTTTTCTATAACCACAGTGTGAAACTTTTTAATTCTTAAAGAGTGTGACCATAGATGTTATGGACATCATAGAAGTCTCGATTCTTTCCTCTGTCTTTTCAGCCCCATTAAGCAATTAGACTTGCATCAAAATTTGCCAAACCAAATTGATTGGTGTTCTAACCTTCTCTATGTTTTCTATAATCTTGTAGTTCTTTTCAATGACCATCCTTTCCATATCAGATTTAGTATGACCTTTGAATGAGCTAGTTATGACACTATATTTTGGCTCTTGCCCAACCTTAACTTTTTCTTTTCTTTTTCCCTTAAGGGCATTTCTTTCATCTGATTCACTTTTGATGGCTTCATCGATCATTCCACCTAATCTAACTATATCCGTAAAGTTCTTGGGTTAACTTTTTACTATCTTCTTATAGTAAAGTACTTGTAATATGCTGATGAATCTAACCATCATCTTTTTTTTCTATCAACAAAGGATGAATCTAGGCAGCCTCTTTAACCCATTTCAAAGCGTACAACTTGAAGCTTTCATTAACTCTCTTTTCTAGGCTCATGGGAGAAAAATAGCTCGAGATCTAGTCATCAATGTTCTCTCTTTATCTATGGCATTAATAGATAGATCGATGTGTTCATCCTACTCCTCATAAAACTCAATCTGAGACCAATCCATTATCCCTAGAATAATTTTTAAGAATAATGGGCTCTAAGGAACATTGTCTTGATTGTAGTGACAGTAGGATGGTTTAGTGGCTTTTGTACTTTAGATTTTAACATTTGATGCTATTCTAGTTTTCACAAAGACTACCAGACCTTGTTCATCAGGGTTTTGACTTCTCTAATACTCTTTTTGACCTAACAACCTTTTTTCATCTATTATAGCATTTACTCTTGGTTTTGCGTGATTAGGAACTGGATTGGCTTTAACATTTGGTCCAGCCCTTGTTCAACCTTGATCATGCTTTTTCTAGTAGACCTTGTACTTTTCTCTTAAATAAGGTGCAATTCTTAATAAAGTGATGCAATTCTTAATAAAGTGACCTTGTGCTCCAACGTGGTACTCACAATAGGCATTCTCAATATACCACCTAAGATACAGTGCTAATGTTGGGTTTGTGAATACTATGGCAACTAGTTAACCTACTAATATATACAAATAAATCTCTTTGTAGGATTAAAGGAGTGGCTCAAAATGCTTTTTTTCTCGAGGTGCTGTTGATTGTTTGGAGCTCTTGCACTACTCATATTATGGGATTATGCACTCTGGGCCATGTTTTGAATGGTATTTGCTGTAAAGTTCATTGTTGGCATGAACTTGGCATAATGAATTGGTTATAGTGTTGGTGAGTAAGGGTTAAAACCTAGATTCAACATGTTTAAGAGGTACACATCATGTGCCAGATTCAGATTTTGATTAAATCCAGAGCAATTTTTTCGAACAACATTCACCTCATTTTTCTTACCCTTATTTGTTGGCTTCTTGATTGACGCAAATGATTCTCCAATAGGTATCTTGCCACTTTTGATTATGTTATAAATCATTTTGCCTAATATAGCCATATTAACAAAATTTCTCGTGGCGTTTCCCACTAACCTATCTTAGTATGGAGCTCGCAAAGTGCCAATAAACAAGATTGCCATTTTTTTGTCAAAGAAGGGTAAACTTAAGATGCTTCCTCTTTTCACCTCTGAGAATATAGCCTGAAGCTCTCAGAGGCTTTTTTTTCCATGTTCATGAAGGAAAGACGATTTGAGGCCCAATCATACACATTCTGGTATTAATTAAGGAAGGTGTGAGCCATATCTGCCCACTTCTAGATTTTTACGAGATCAAGCCCTATATACCATTGGATAGCTACCCTAGTTAGATTATCCTAAAAGTAATGGATCAACAGCTTTTTGTTCTCTTTATACCTTGCTATCTTATGATAATACATGTAAAAGTGTGTCATTGGGTTTGTAGTCCTCTTGTACTTTTCAAAATCTGGCGCTTTTAATTTAGGTGAGATAATGAGAATGAAAACCAATCCCAAAGATTTTGCGTCAACAATCCCAAATTTGTTACTTCTTTTGATAGTTCAAATGCACTTTTCCAATGATTAATGCATGTTTAAACCTTTATTATTTTTGAGGACCTCTTTGTTTTCTCTTACTCTATTTACTTGTCGAGGTGAATGACTATAAGCCTTGTCAATAAGTAGCCCACAACATAAAATCCTGGAACCAAATGGGATGCCACCTCTGGGTTAATGTAAATGAATGGTTGAGTTGATAGGATATTTGCTATTGGAGGATGTTATCCATCTAATGCCCCTTTTTGAGTATTGATGGCTTTAGTTCCACTATTCAAGTTGTTTTAAGGATTCACTGGTTCTTTTCCCATGTCAATGTGCTTGTTTGCCTTTTTTTCAAAGCCTCAAACAACAGCTTGGTTAATTCAATAATCTGAGCTTAGAGTTCCTTATTCTTAAGGATTACTCTTGGGACTTTCTACACATAAGCTTTAGTCACTCAATATGGGCTTAGTGATCATTATTCATTGGTTTTCAGTGATTACGAGTGCTATACCGATGATAAATTATGGATTCTATGTTTTAAAGCATCTTTACTTTAGATTATTACTAGATTGGACTTTTATTATGTGTCATGAGCATGTTCAATGAGACAAAGATGAGTATGCAATTAGATGACAATTAACATAAATGCATAAAGCAATAAAAGAATTGGATTAGTCGTGCAATGCAAGTAGGACAATTAGACTCGGGAGTAGTTTCATTAGTAGCATCTTTCATTAAAGCAACAAAATATCCCTATTACACTAGATTACATTAAAAAAATGCTTGACACTATTACATTGTTTAATCACATGTTCCGTAAAATACAATAGTTCTTATTTGTAGGTTTTGATGGGTAATATGTCATGTGTCAAGGATCAGGCTACGTCTATCATGTTCTTGGCCTCTAACTGAGCTATCTTAATTTGCTTAGTGAGATGGCGATGATGGTCCTGATAGTTTTAGTATGCATGATCAACCACTTAAAGTTATTCTTACTCCTACTGTTTGAAGGCTCTTACTAGTTCATAGACTTGCTCTTAACGAGCTTGATGAGTATGCTCTAAATCTTGAATTCTAAGTGTCAGATCCTTATTCTCAGCCTAGTTTTCTCTTAAACCGTAATTCAAGGTTTTAGCCATCTATTCCTCTTTCGGTTAGTTATTGTAAAGGCACAGGCTTTGATAAGATTTTCCTTATTAACCCCGGCCGCTTTTCGCCATCGATATAGCTCCTTCTTAAGTGTAGCAATTTTTGCTTTCCATTCAATTGAAAACTTACCAAGGTGCCAAGACTTGTTTGCTTTGCTAAGGCTACATTGTTTTTCCTTAAACTCTCAAGATCCTCTTTGAGGTGGTTTTTCTCTTTGACAGCCCTATTCACCTTGCCATCCTGGAGGTAGAGGTCCATTGCTAATTGACACTTTTTTTCTTTTAGGTGGGTAATCTCCTTCACTACTGTCACCTTTTGTTGTTCAAACTCTTGCTTAAGTAATTCAATTTCAGAGGGCAATTTGTAAACTAGTATTTATGTTGTTCCAACACTAGATAAGGGCAAGGTGTCATTGATGTGATGGATCCTCTACTTATTATATCCTTGAATCATGCTACTTCCTCTCTAATACCTCTCTATACAATGGTTTTATCTCCATGTATGAAAGGCTAGCTTAACTTTTAACTTGTAATCGAGCTAACTATAGTTGAAATCCCATTGCTCTAGGTCTTAGAAGAAGGGGAAGAATTATCGACACCTGAATTGTTGAGGACTAGAATTGGTATGTAACTACTGCTTCCCCATCATCCCATAAGTGGCAAACAATTGTAATTCCTACATTGATACATGATTTTCTATAGTGAAAACCAAGGAGGTTCCATTTCACCTCTGCCCTTTCAAGATTTTAGACTTTCTAAACCCATTTTTCTTGGACTTGTCTTAAGGCCATTCCCTCTTAAGGATGTTAAAGATAGGGCTGAAGTTAGGTAAGAAGTTGTATGACATTCTTTTCACTTCAAGGCGTAAGTAACTGACAAGCCAAATGCAAAAAAGTGGCACACAAGCGATTAAATGACCCATCCTATCCTTATTTTCTTGCAAAAGTTGAAAGTTAATATTACAATAGATCAAGAAAAGAGATCAGCTACTTTTGCTTCAAAATAGCCTAATATCTCTAAGAATATGACCAGGCGATATATTGCCGAAATATAGATATCTTAGATTTTTCATATGTCAATGATATTCGACATTGCTTCCTTCAAACTAGCCCACCAAATGCATTCACTATTCCCCTTTGTCTTGATATGGCTTTTAATCCAAGACTTTATTGCCCTGAAGATCTGAGCTAATCTTTTCTTGATAGTTAGAAGGTGTAAAGATTTGCAATATATGCTATCAATCTTAGCATTCTCAATGTTACGTAACAAGGTATATTCGTTAACTGTGGAGACTAAATGTTCATGATTGAAAGTGAAACATTGAAATGCTTGATTCCAAAACTGAGATGTTTTTTGCAGCAGACTAACATCCAAATGTACTTAAAGTAAAAGAGCTATATCTTTGTATCTTTTAGTGAATAATTTCTTTTTGGTATTGTCTCAACAACACATATATGCTTCAGATTTTACCAATCATTCTGAGGATACCCTATCTTGATCCTTTCATGTATTGTTGAAACATATTCAGGTTTTAAGATATCCTTATCTTTATGCTGCTAGCACTCTAACCATGCTTGGATTGCCTCAAGAGGCTTTAGATCTGAAGTAGTTGCTCTAGGAGAAATATCCCTTAATGAACACTAAACCATTGGCCAATTGTCCTATAATGATAATGATTATGATGAAATAATACACGCATCAAACAGAAAAACAAAAAGGACCAAAATTAGTGACCATATAAAGTAATAATTGTAAAAATAAAGGTGTATATAAAAAGTAGCAACAAAAATACATCATAAAAATGGCCCCGATAATAGGCGGTATGATGTCTGGAGGTGAACATGACAATTGATAACATACAAACAGCAAAATGGAGTGTCTAGGTTAAAATCGCCTTTAACAAGGTAACACGATACCTTATAAGACAAGATTGACCAATTAAGTGGTGACATTCGCTCATCACCACTTATGACAAGCACACGTTAAGCCATCATTTGGAGAGCATGATGATTATTTTAGTCAGATATAACCTTTTTTTATGGTGACATGGGCATGTAGCTAATGGCATTCGTTTGTCATCAGCCATTTATTGAAGAGGGTTGACCCTAGAACATAATAGCATACCCTAAAAGTGATTATGAAATAATATAATAAATGCGAGCGATAATGTTTATTATTGCTTGCATAACATGGTGTATAAGAGTTAAGGTAAGAAATGTTTCCTTAAGTGATCGTATTGTTTAAGTTATTCTAGTAGCATTCTGGTATGGTTTGACATAGTTTGGTTCTTAAGGTTCACTATATGGGTTTAAGTTGACACTTAAATTAGTATCTGAATTAGTCCTTTGTCTGATAAGGATAACTGAGGCACCCTGATCCAAGGCTCATTACAGTTTGGTGGAACAGGTTTAATCCAATTGATGTATTTCCTTATGCAACTATGAAATGGGTACTCACAGAGACATAAGTAATTTACACCTTGAAAGGTCTTATGATGCCTAGCGAAGGGTTACTCACAAGGGCTGATGGCTCACTTCCTCTTATGAATTAGGATGCTAACCTTATCATGGTGTTTGGTGGGAATCTAGTGCAAATACAAATGCACGGTGTGTGTTGGGGAAACAATCAAACATTTTTGTTTTACCCCATATTACTATACTTATTTAAATCAACATTTATTTGGGAACAAAGTAGTCCCTAACAATCATAAAACAAAGCCATGAAAAGTACAAAGTCAAGAAATAAAAATAAAAGGGAATTATATATAAATAATAATGGAAGCTAAAAAACCAAGGGTCGTGCAAGACATAGCTAATCATAAGCCTAACTTTCTAAATTCTCTTTAGTAGAGTTGCCAAGCAGTTGCCACGTACCTATTTTATTCTTTTCTTTGGACATTCTAAAGCAGGCGTGCATAACTTAAAAGATATCTATGATAGTGTGGTGGAGCCTTTGAGTTATCCTCGGTCAAAATTTACATTAGGCATGATAATATGAAGAGGAGAAAGACCATCAGACGAGTTGCTCATCCAACTAGTCCTAAGAAAATACCATGAAGTAAAATTAAATTTAAAGTCACCATCGATCATTTTGGGCTAGGCATGATCGGATGCCTATTGAAAATAATATTTCAAATTATGAAACTCAAAACATTGATTTCAAGGTTTGCAAAGTCCAAAAATTCATTGGTTGGGTTTGAAAGTTTGTTATGTGTGAGGAAGGATTAGCACCCCTATAATGCCCGAAATCAGTAGTTGCTAACTATATCTTGCTACAATTTTGATTTAATCAATTCCATTTGGTTATTATTTAGATATAGTCCCTTTTTATGCATGAAGTTTTATGGAAAATGTAAATCTAGGTTTTTGGAAGAAAATTTATATCACCTACACATCGCAAAGTATAAGGAGCATTGGAATTTTTTTATGAAAATAATTTCTAGATTAAATTTTGAAAATTGGATATTCTGTTTAGGTATAGGAGAGATGGAACATTGCCTTGTAGGATTTTTGAAAACAAATTTTAATTATGAGTGCATGATAATCATTACAAAAAAGAAACATGTTACTAAGAAAAAAAATATGTAATAATTTCACAAACAAATGATCACAAATGAAAGAACATAAAAAGGAAGAAATATCAAAATTTATCTCGTAATTGTATTTGATTATTGAAGGATAATTGGGATATCAATTTCGACAAATGTTTAGATTTGGTGGTAATATAAGGGATGAAAAAGGTTTTAGTTGAAATAATCTAGGGCATCTGAATGGGAGAAAATTCTTGGGATCCTTAGATAAAAGCGGGATTGGTGTATCTCCTCAGAGAAGTAGGTTGGGGTGTCCTCAAAGGTGAAGATTTTAATATTTCAAGAAAATAATTAGGAATATTGAATAAATCCAAGAGAAAAATTGACATTTTTTATGAAAGATGGGGTTAGAGTATCCCCTCAAAAATAATGGGTCGGATTATCCCTAAGAATGATTTTTTTATGATTTAAGAATATAATTGGAAATCTTAAATGAATTTAAGATAGGAAATTGTCATTTTATGAAAACCAAGGTTCAAGTATCCTCTCAGAGTAACGGAGATAGAGTATCCTTAAGAATGAAACATTTTGATATTTTGAGAAACTGATTAACTTAAAAAAAGGTATTTTGAAAATAAAAAATCAAATTTTTTAATAAAATCTATTTTTGTCTTAAGCTTTGATCTAGGCCTAAAGGGTTTACGAAGTGGGGGAGCCAATTGAATGCATTTTGAGACATTTAAACGTCTCTATAAAGGCATTTTGATAATTGGGTTAAAATAGGGGACAACATCATGTTATCTCCCTTCTAAAACTTATTTTAGGTTCATCGGAAGGCTTCAAGTGGTAAATGAAGAAAGGTAAGTCTATGAGGATTGATATAAAAATATTTCAAAAATCCTAGAAAATCATTTTCTAGGTAGAATTACTTTTTAAAATTAGGTCTACCTCGACATTAGCAGCACGTACAGGGAAAAAGGTATGCGGGCTTTGAAAAATTATTTTGGACTCATTTGAAGTTGTTAAATCATAAACAACACCTTTCCAAAAAAGAGAATTTTCAAATTTTTTAGGAAAAATATTTAAAAAAATCATCTGATGGGTTGAAACAGAATGTAATGCATTGGTTTTAGGGGTTCTAGATAGCAATAGTTTGAAATATCATAATTCCTTCATCCAAAATCATCCAAAGGCAAGAAAACACTATTGGAAAGGTATTTCGATGCCCTTTAAGGAAAAAATATTATAAAATTTTACAAAATCATTTATGGCTTAAAAATAATTTCTTAGACTCAGACTATAGTGTTGCCCAAACAAAAATAGGAGATTATTTAACTTTTCAATTTTTGGGGTCAAATTTAGGTTATAGACGTTTAAACATCCACAACACAAGGGAAAATAATGACATGGGCATTGTGAGTTCATTCTACAATCCTGAAGTAATTTGGGTTAATGAAACAAACTGTTGACCATGACATGGTGAAGTTGTTAAACTCAAGATCAGGTCTTAATATATTTTTAACTAAAAATGGTTTTTTTTTTAAAATAGCATATTAAAACTTATTTTACCATAAATCCAGATCTAAAATGTTTAATTTGTCCCCAAGATTGGAATACTAATTTTATGAGAACACTAAATCCATGCTATCTTTATCTATTGGAGGTAGCATGAACTAAACCTGGGAATTTTTTAAAATTAGATTTTTAGAAAACAAGCAAGCATCTTGACAGAGATAAAACACACACACACACATAAAGATATCATTTTGCATGGAAATGATAACTCAATGAATGGCATCAAAAATTATGTTATGGAAGATGACATGAACATATTTAAGCAAAGAAAAACATGCTGGAATTTTCAAGATAGCATTTTTATGCCATTAGACTCCTTAAAATGCAAGATAATGCATGAACACACTCAATGCATATTAGGAACATTCAAGCTTGTGTTAAACATGTGAAAATAGGTGAAACATGATAGAAAATGCATGAATGAAAGAATATTTCGATGACAGAATGAAAGAGAACAAGTTTGGCCTACTAAGCAACAAGAAGGCATTAAAACAACATTAAGATCCTAAAACTAACGCAACCAAGTCAACAATAGTGTATCGAACTCCTAAAATGCTCATGGCAACATAAATGTTTTTCTAATATGATGTAAGTATCAAAAATAAGAAAAGAAACAGAGCTAGGTGAGAAAACATACTAAAAACCTTAAGCATTAGCCTTTTTTCTTTGAGCAACAACTTTAGGCTTACCTCTTTTCCTTTTTTTGACATTGATGTTGAAGAAAGTGATAAAAAAAGTTTTCTAGTAGGGTGCTAATTGATGAAGGCTTTAAGAGGAATGATGAATGGAATAGAGGGTCTTAAGGTGTTTTTTTAGGGTGGTTTAGAGGAGCTATGAGAATAAAAGAATGTTGAGGATAGAAGGCAATGGAATAATGTTTTTGGAGTGTTTTCAGGGCTGAAGGTTGTTGGAGTTTTTTTTGAGATGGTTGAAGAGTGATTCCTCCTCTGTTAAACCAACTTTAGGCCTTCTTTTAAATTCAAGGTTCAGCCAATACTTCTTGGAGACAAAGTAAGGGCATTATGGGGTTTTCCCTTATACACTAGGAGATAATTCTAGGTACTATGCCCAGCTACTTTTATTGCTACTGGTTTTGTCATGCAAAGTCATGGCGCAAAAAGGCTGCTGGTTGTCTGTAACTAGAGAAAAGCCAGACATGCCCTTTAACAAGCTATATATTTTGTGAAAATAACCTTTTTCATTAGCTATTTGGGCTTTAAAATTTTGTTTAAGTCCAATCATGAGCCTATAGCTAAGGCTTGATATGAATCATCATGATTTTTAGTGCAAGAAACACGTTTGAATCAGATTTTTGAAGGTTGCAAAATGGCTCGATCTAGGCAAAAATGTGTTGGTCTATTGATACAAACATGTTGTGTTGATACACAAGGTAATTTTTTACCCATAAGTATCAATACAATAAAGTGTGTATTGATACTAAGAGCAAAAAATTTTTTCTAGTCTCGACATTTAGAGGCCTATATCAATACTCCATGGATTTGTATCGATACTCCTACTTGTGTATCATACATTTTTCAAAAAATCATAACTTTTTGCTATTGCCAAGGCCTGTATCGATACAAACACACAAAGTATTGGGACTACACTTTAGGTATTGATACCAAACCCACTTGTATCAATACTACATGTGCAAAATTAAATTTTTAGCAACATGGAAGCTTTGTATCAATACTTATGCACCCATGTGACTTGCATGTACCTTAGGCTCTTTAAATACCTTACCTTGGTCGCAAACAATGGGAAACTGACTTGTGCTTATCTAAATGACTTTGGTGACACCCTAAATATTGGCTTTTAATGCCTTATTTTTACATTTTTCTTTAATATGACCCATAAACATTTTAGACCTTTTAAAAAAATTTTGTCTAGAGCTATGTCATCTAATAGTGCCTTCCAACATGACACCTGATTCATCCTCATTTTTTATTTTGATGATCTTACCATCTTTTGATTATGTCTTAGGATGCTAGAGATTAGCCCAGACAAACACGGTGTCTACAAATGGACTTAATTATTACAAGTATCTTAACAAGCTAAGTAGCTATGGATAGCATAACGATGTATCCAAGTTAAAAGTCACCCTTATTGACATGATATGATACCTCAAAGGATAAATTAATGATCTAAATGATGGCGTACATACCTCATCATTTAGTTTTTGACAGATGTTAAGCCATCAGTTGGATAGCATAATAACTTACTACGACTAAGTTTTACCTTTATCGAGATGGTATGATGCCTTTTAGGGACAAAACTAATTGACAAGGAAGTGATGCTTGTTCATCATCTTCTAAAAGATGTGTAGGTGTTAAGCCATCACTTGGACAACATGATGGGTTATTTAGGTTGGATATGATTTTTTTTGAGCGACATGATTGTCTTACAAATGGCGATATTCATTTGCCATCACTTATTTATTGACAAAGGTCAACCATCGATTAGATAGCATAAAGGTATGTCTTGATGCTAAAATAACACAGGTGGTGACAATGTTTGTTCATTATCACCTACGTACCTATGGTATGCGAAAGTAAATGTTAGAAGTGTTTTCCTAAGTGTCCTTATTCTCTAGGTCACTTTAGCAACATTTTGGTATGCTTTGACATGGTTTAGCTCGTAAGGCTCAATATATGGATTTGAGTTAATGTCTAGATTTAAGGCACCTAATCTTAGGCCCATCATAGGCTTGGCAGAATAGTTTGATTTGGTGGATGTATTTCCCTATGAAAATGTGGAAGGGTACTCATGAGAAACATAGGTAATTTACACCTCGAAAAAGTTATTACTATGCTTATGCAAAGGAATACTCATGACGGTAAATCTTTTACTTCCACCTAATATTTGGGACCCTAATCTGATAATGAATTTTGGTGAGAATCTAATGCAAATGCATGTGCATGGTATGTGTCTGAGAACTAATCAAACCTTTCATTTACCTTTTTTAACCATATTTATTCAATCAATACTTATTCGAGAATAAGGCAATCCTTAATAATCATGTGACAAAAATCACAACAAACAATATTAGTAAACAAAATGGAAAGGGATTATAGTTAAATAATATCCAAATTTTGAGGGATCCAAGAACCAACTAAAACACAGCTAGTTGTAGGCCTAACTTTTTAGATTGATCCCTAGTGGAGTTGTCAAGCTGTTGGCAATGTGCATCTCGAAAAGATGCTTAATGGATTGAGATGCATGCGCTACTTAAAAATATTGATGTGTAGGAAAATAATAAAATTCTTGATGAGAAAATGTCATTTTTAGTAAGACTCTTCCTTTGTCACTTCAAAGATGGACCATCAGATGAATCACTTATCAAATTGGTCTCAATTGGCCACCATGAAATAGCCAATGTTGGAGTTAGCATAGTTCATTTAGGCTAGGCATGATTTAATGCCTATTGAAACTAACATTCCAAATTATGAAACTTGAAGAGTTAATTCCATAGTCTACATGGTTTAAAGATTTGTCAGTTGGGTTTGGGAGTTTGTTACGCATAAGGAGGTATGAAAACACCTTTCTATCCATTCTTTAACTTGGTTTCGGTTTCCTTGATTTTGATTTGTCATTATTTCAATATAGTCCCCTTTTAATGCTTGAATTTTTATAAAATAAATCTGGGTTATCGATAAAAATTTAAACTTAGAGAAATAGGAAAATAGGGAATTTTTACAAAAAATTTTTTTGAATTCAATTTTTAAAAATCGGATGTTCTATGTCATCACAAAGGAAACGTGTTTGTGAGACGATAAAATGATATAATATCACATAAAATAAATCACACAAAATAACAAAATGAGAAAAAAGAAGGGCATCCAAAATGTGTTTTATAATTGTCATTGATTATATAGAATAATCAAGTCAACAGTTTTGAGAAGCGTTTTGATCCATTGGATGCATAAGGCATAAAAACCAAGGTTGAACTTTACAAAGAATAAAAAGGTCCAAGAAAGAGAAAACCTCAATCTTGATGATTTTTAAAAATTAAGGTTAGAGTATCCGTTCAGAAAACAAGGTAGGAGTATTCTCTATAGTTGGAAATTTTGGTAATTTTCAAAAAGATAGTGTTGAAAGACTTAAAGTAATAAAAGTTTTACAATTTCATAACAAGGTGACTTTTTTGACAATTCCTGATAGAAGAGATGATTTTTTATTAAAATAATTGATAAAAATAGAGATGACAAAAAAATTACTTATGCCTTGATCAAAGCCTACATGGATTGAAACATATATTTTGACTCAAAAGGGTTAATTAGGACCATTTAGGGACATTAGAATGCCTCGAAGTGGGAATTTCAAAAAATCAATTGATTTTCACTATTATTGAAAATAGGGGATAACATCTTATTATCCCCTTTTTCATTTTATTTTAAGCAAATTCAGATGTTCTGGGGGTCGAGTAAGGTACCATTGGAAAGGCCACTTGACAAGGACTAATGCAAAAGTATTTCAAAAATTACAAAAATTCACTTTTTGGGTGAAAATTAAAGTCGGGACTAATGCGACACTAATAGCACATGTAAAAAAAGGGCGAATCGAACTTTGAAAAATCATTTTTGACTCATACAAAATTGTTAAAACACAAACAATAGCTTTACAGAAAGGAAATTTCACAAACTTTTCTGGAAACTATTTAAAAATTTTGGATAAATCATTTTATGGGCTGAAATGGACCAAACAAAATGCCAATGGCTGATTCTAGGGGTTTTAGAACACTAGTTCTAAAGTAACTCCCTCATCTGTAATGATTTAAGGGCAAAT
Organism: Adansonia digitata; assembly: GCA_029448705.1. Classification (NCBI taxonomy): domain Eukaryota; kingdom Viridiplantae; phylum Streptophyta; class Magnoliopsida; order Malvales; family Malvaceae; genus Adansonia; species Adansonia digitata. The sequence continues at coordinate 8,488 of JAQSVH010008122.1, read as the reverse complement.
AAGATATCATTGGAAAGGTAATTCGATGTCTTTTTAGGGGAAAATATCAAAAAATTTTAAGAAAAATGATTTAAGGTTCAAAAATGATTTTTCAAATAATTACTATAGTACGATTAGGGAAAAATAAAGGATTTTTTGGTTTCTTCGGGTTTCTTAAGACTAAACTCAGCCATGGACATTCAAACATCCATGGTAGAAAGGAATGATTGACATGCGCTTCACAAGCTTATTTACATAATGCTGAAATAGTTTGGGATAACGAAATAATCCATTGACCATGTTACAAAGATAATGACTATAGGTAAAAGTGCAAGGGACATTTTTTTTGAAAACAAAACATTTAGCCTTAATAACTCTTGAATCCAAACATGAAAAAATTGGGCTTCGTTTAGTTTGGGAAATTTGCTTTCATTTTTTATTTTCATTTTTTAAAAAACAATTTATGATTTTCTATTTTTTAAATTTAAAAATGCATTTGGTTTAAGAAAATGAAAATCTATTTTTCAAAAACAACAAATAGTGAAAACTTGTTTAGTACTTGCATATATTTTCAAATATAAAAAAGTTTGAATGTTTATATATGTGAAAAATAGTCAATATTTCATGCATTTTAAGCTCCTTTTGATCTATTCTTTATGTTGATTTTTTATTTATTTACTATATATTGTACGTATCAAAAATTAATTAACAATTATTATTAGTTTTACTTTTAAATGAAAACTTTATAAAAAATTTATATTATTGAGACTTCAATATTGATATGAGTTTAAACATGAATTTTATATTATATATAATTGTATGAAAAAATTTTATAGTTTTAATAAATATTTTTAAAGTATTATTATTTTTAATATTTTTGACATTTTAGAGAGGCTAATTTTGCTTAAATATTCTAAAATGGCCTAACAAAAATATCTAAGGTCTACTTAAGAAATTAAAAAAATCATTTTTATATATCTAGTGGCTCGATCTTATGTCTACTTGATGTACAATTAAAAATTTTTAGATCCCTTATTTATACTTTTCCCATTTTTCAAAATATTTTTAATGAAAATGATGAAAATGTATTTTTTATGTTATATGATTTTGACCTATTTTCATTTTCATTTTTCAAAAAGCATTTTTTTTATTTTCCAACCAAACAAGTTTTCTTAAGCATTCTCTATTTTTTATAGAAATGAAAGCAAAGAGCAACTTTATTTTCTTAAACAAACACACACTTGATTTTTCCCTAAGATCGAAAGACCAATTATAGAAAACCTTAAGTAAATGGTAATCCTCATTTATTAAGTTTAACATAGCCTTAACTTAGAGGTTTTTAGAAAGATGTATTTTTGACAAATAACAAACAAGCATTTTGACCACATGCGATGAACTAAATATGATATTTATGACAAATACACTTAGAAAACATGCTTAAGCGAACAAAGATGACATTTTAGTATGAAAGGGATGACAAAATGCAAGGAAATGATCAAGAGAATGCATGGAGATACTAAGATATGTCTATAAAGACATGAAATATGGTATGAGTATGGAGGAAAATATTTTGATAATATGTACATGTGCTGGAAATTTTAATGACAACATGAAGACATGATTTTTAGGTAGAAAAAATGCATGAGCATGTTAAAATGTGCTTCTAGAGGCATAAAACATGATATAAGCTTGCAGGATACACTTTTATGACATGAACATAAGATGGAAATTTCATTACAGCATAAAAACATTATTTATAGGTAAGAAAATTGCATGAGCGTACCAAAATAAGTTTATAGAGGCATAGAACATGATATGAACATAAAAGACGACATTTCCATGACATATACATGGGATGAAAATTTCATGACAACTCAAAGACATGATTTCTAAGCATGAATATGAGATAAGAAAACAAGGAAACTACATGGAACCTATAAAGGGTCATTGTTGCATAAAAAGGTCATCAGCATGGTGAAAATCATGAAAATGGCAACAAAATGAAGAAGCAAGCTAAGAAAGTAAGAGCTGTAGCAGTTTTTTCTCCCAAAAGATGAAGTTTTTTCAAGTAGTGATGTTGCTTTTGAAGCTTGTTCTTACTTATTATGAGTTAGTAAGAAGAGGCATAAAATAGTGTTTTTGAAATGCTTCTTTGAGATGGTATGGTAAGCATTCGAATGCCTCAAAGTGAGATTTTGGAAAAAAACAATTGATTTTGACTAATGCTGAATATAAGGGACAACATCACATTATCCTCCCTTCGATTTTATTCCGAGCAAATTTAGATGTTTTAGGGGTCGGATAAGGTACCATAGGAAAGGCCACTATATAAGGGTTAATGCAAAAATATTCCAAAAGTCCTAAGAAATCGTTTTCAAGGTGGAAATAATTTTTTAAGTTAGGACTAATGCGACATTGACAGCAAATGCGAGGAAAGGGTGTATTGAACATTGAAAAATCATTCTCGATATAGAATCATTAATTATAAATGACATCTTTATAGAAAAAGAATTTCACAAACCTTTTAGGAAAAATATTTTGCAAAATTTAGATAAATCATTTGGTGTGCCAAAATGGCCTAAACAGAATGCAAATCATTGATTCTAAAGGTTCTAGATAGCCCTAAATCAAAAGTAACTCCCTCATCTATAATGATCCGAGGGCAAACAAGATATTGTTGGAAAGGTAATTCAATGTACTTTTAGGAAAAAATATAAAAAAAATTAAAGAAAATGATTTAAGGTTCAAAAATGATTTTTCAAATCATGATATCAGTGCTATTAAGGAAAATATGGTATTTTTGGTTTCTTTAGGTTTCTTAGGACTAAACTCTAGCCATGGACATCCAAATGTCCATGGCAGAAAAGAATGATTGACATGGGCCTCATGAGCTCGTTTACAAAATCCTTGAGTAGTTTGGGATGATAAGATACCTATTGACTATGACACAAACACAAGGACTCTTGGTAAAAGAGCATGGCACAAACAACTTGGAATAATAAAAGAAGTATCTTGTTTTTGAAAACAAGACATTTTGCCTCAATAACCTTCAAATCCAAAAATGAAAAACTTGGGTTCTGTTTGCTTTGGGAAAACATTTTTGTTTTCATTTTCTATTTTCATTTTATTAAAAACAATTTTAATTTTCCATTTTTGAAATTTGAAAATGCATTTAGTTTAAGAAAACGAAAAATCTATTTTCCAAAAACTTTTTTGGTGATTACATATATTATAAAAAAAAGTCAATATTTAATAAGTTTCAAGCCCCTTTTGATCGATTCTTTATGTCAATTTTTTTTTATTTTTGCTATAAATTTTATATAATAAAAATTAATTAACAATTATTTTTATCTTTACTTTTAAATGAAAATTTTATAAAAAGTTTATATTATTGAGACTTCAACATTGATATGTGTTTAAACATAAATTTTATATTATATATAACTTTATAAAAATTTAAATAATTTTAATAAATATTTTAAAAGTAATGTTATTTTTACTATTTTATGACATTTTGAAGAGGTTGATTTTGCTTAAATATTCTAAAATAGCCAAACAAAAATATATAGGGTCCACTCAAGAAATAAAAAAAATCATTTTTGCATATCTAGTGGCTCAAACTTATGTCTTTTTATTGTACAATTAAAAATTTTCAAATCCCTTATCTTTGTTTTCCCCCATTTTTCAAGATATTTTCAATGAAAATAATGAAAACATCATTTTTTTTTCGTTTTCTAATTTTGACATGTTTTCATTTTAATTTTTCAAAAAGCATTTTTTATTTTTCTACTAAACAAGTTTTCTCAAGGATTTTTTATTTTTTATAAAAAATGAAAGCAGAAAACAACTTTTTTTTCTAAAACCAAAAACATGCTTGATTTTTCTTTAAGATTGAAAAACCAATAAGAAGTCCATGTTAATCCCTATTTATTGAGGTTAAATAGCCTTAGCTTAGCGTTTTTAGAAAAATGGGTTTTAGCAAACAACAAATGAGCATTTTTGACCAATATGCGATGAACTAAATATGATATTTGTTGCAAATAAACATAGAAAACATGTTTAAGCAAGCAAAGATGGCATTTTAGTATGAAAGAAATGACAAAATGCAAGGAAATGATCAAGAAGATTCATAGAGATACTAAGATATATTTTTTAAGACATGAAACAAGGTATGAGTATGGAGGAAAAATGCATGAACATCTTAAAATGTGCTTATAGAGGCATAAAACATGATAAGAGCATGAAGAAGATTGCTTTTATGACATTAACATCAGATGGGAATTTCATGACAGCATAAAAACATGATTTATAAGCAAGAGAAATCCATTAGCATACTAGAATAAGTATACAGAGGCATAAAACCTAATATGAGCAAAAAATATGATGTTTCCATAACATATATATGGGCTAGAAATTTCATGGCAACATCAATACATGATTTTTAAGCATGAATGCGTGTCTAGGCATTAAAAGAAATGCATGGAACCTACAAGGGGTAATGGTTACATAAAAAGGTCACTAGCATGGTGACAATCATGAAAATGGCAACAAAATAAAGAAGCAAGTTGAGAAAATATGCCAACAAGAGCTACAATAGTTTTTTTCCTTTAAAGATAATGGTTTTTTCCAAGCAACGATGTTTCCTTTGAAGCTTTTTCTTACTTGCTAAGAATTAGCAAGAAGACAAGCAAGCAAAAGTTGCTTAAAATGTTGTTTTGGAGGTGTTTCTTGAAGGATGTATGGTGACTACGAAATTGGAGAACTTTTTATGTCCTTTTTTATGGTTGAAGAATATGTTTTAAGTGTATGAATCCATGTGAATGTGTACTAAGAATGTTGTGTTCTATGGCCGTGTGAATAATTAAGATAGAATGCAAAAAGTAGAGGCATTTTGGGTTTTTAAGGCATGTACTTTAAATGAGAACAAGGTACCGTGCTTAGCTACCATTCAAATTCATTGGCTTGCTTAGCCAAAATAGTGGATCAATGCCACTTTACACACCTAAGCCATGAGAAAGTCAAAGATTTTTCCCTAACAAATTAAATAAAGTCATGCATATATCCCTATTCATGGCTATTTGGGCCTCAAATATTGTAACTGATCCAATCACAAGTGCAAAGCTAAAGCCTAGTATGAATTTAGATATATTTGGTGCCAAAAACATGATCTATATGTGTTTTAATGTCATGGTGTAATACTAGGCATTTTCGCCTTGGAGTATTGATGCAAAGCTTCTTGTATCAATACTATGAGTGTCATGACCTAGCGCTTCCATGGTGGTGCCTTACTTAAAACAAAAAAGAAGTTAAAAGAGGCTCACCCTTAGGTCATCCCTTGTTCAGGATTTAGATTAGATGTAATGAAGTGAAGGTTAAAAGAAAAACCATTAGACAAATCACTCATCTAATTGGTCTTGGATGGTACTACAAAATGACTAAAACTTAGAGTCACCACTAATCATTTTGGGCTAGGTAAGATCGAATACCAATTAAACCTAGTGATTTTGAGACATGAGACTTTAAATATTAATTTATTGACTGCTTATACTAGAGTTTATTTTGAAAAAAGGGTCTAAAAATTGATTATGCATGGGAAAGAATTAGCACCCTCATGAGACCTAAAAGTGGTACCATCTAGCTATAAATTATCCAAGTATTTGTTTTCTTTGATTTTTTATGTGGTTATTATTCATGTGTAATACCCTTCTTAAAAATGCAAATTCAAATATTAAATCTAGGTCTTCATGGTAAAAGTTTAATTAATGTCTCTCTATGCAACCCAAGAGGGAGGAGAAACATAAAGGATTCAATAAAATGATCTCTAGATTGATTTAGAAAAGGATAATCTACATCGATCACTAGATGGATACTAGTGTAGAACATTGCCTTAGATTTTATGCAATTAAAATTAAAATAAAGAATCCAAAATGATCACGGAAAAGGAGATTTGTTAGTAAGGCATAACAAAACATAATAAATGTTACATTAAGGATGAATACTTGAAAACATAAAAAAAGGAGAGACAATCAGGATGTATCTTATAATTAACCTCTATTATTAAAGAATGAGCAAATTGCCAATTATGAGATGTGTTTGGATTTGATGGTCGTTTTAGGTATAAAAAGTTTTAATAAAGGGTTTAGGGAAGCATGGGGAAGAAAAAACTTAGATTTGATGAGGTTTTGAAAAACAAGGTTGGAATGCCCCTTGAAAGAAACAGGGTTGAAAAATCCCCTCGAAAAAAGAAATATTGAGTTTGAAAGTCAAAATTTTATATATCTTGAGGAAAATATAGGTCATACAATTAAACCACGATAATTCAATTAGGGAATGGAAATTAATTTTGAAAAATGTTTTGGGTCTTGATCCGAGCCTAATGAGATTTATGTCATGATATGAAACTTCTTGGGAAAACTATTAATACATTTTGTGTCATTCAAATGACTAAAGAGATGGTTCAAGGAACATCTTTGTGACTTTTATCAAGTCTAATAAAAATAGGTGACAACATCGTGCTATCCTATTTCTCGAATTTATTCTGATTTGGTCTGAAAGGTTCTAGTGGCAAACAAGATACCTTAAAAAGGTAACTCAGTAAGGATTAATGTAAAAATATTTTTTAAAAAAATCCTAGAAAATTACTTTCTAGGTTGGATTAATTTTTAAAACTGGGTCTAAGTCAACATTGATAGCAAGTAATGCAAAAAGGGAGTAGTGAACTTAAAAAAATTGCCTCGGATTTATTTAGAATTGTTAATCCCAAAAGATACCTTTTTGAAAAAGGAATTTTATGAGATTTTTAGGAAGAATCTTTAAAAAAATCTAGGAACATTGTTTGATGGGTTCTAATTGCACAAATTAAATATAAATCACTAATTCCAAGGGTTCCCAGCAATAAAGGTTTGAAAAAAATGTAACTCCTACATCTGGAATGATCCAAGGGCAAATCATGCACTATTGTAATAACTCAAAGCCCTTTCTAGAAAAAAAAGCTAAAAATCCCAAAATGAATCTTTTGGGGTTTGAAAATAATTTTTCAAATTAGGATTAGAGTGCTATCAGTGCCAAAAGAGGTTTCTTTGAGTTTAAGTTCTTTATGGTCACATGTCAAGATGTCAGACATATGAATGCTCCATTGTAGGGGTCTATGACAATGGAGTAACGAACTAGTTAGTAGGCCACTGAATTGCCCACTATCCATACCATTAGCCATGATGAAAGGCTCAAAACAAGACTTTAATAGAATACTTGAAAATATTTTGGTTCTTGTAGGGGTTTAGGGTTTAGGGTTTTAAGGTTTAGGGTTTAGACTTTAATAAACAGATATGGCATTTTAGTTTATCCAAATAGCATCAAGGCAACAATAAAGTCATCAAAATCCTAAAACTACTGTAAATAAAGTCATAATAATGCATGGAAGCCTTAATAGGGTCATAGAAACATGGAGACTAGCTAAAATGATGATGATGATGAAGAAAAACAAAAAAAATGAAATAATAAAGAGATGAAAAATATACCCAAATGAAGAACTTAACTTTAGCTTCTTACTTAAGCAGTAAGCAAGCAATGTAGAGCTTACTTTTTTCCCTTTCTTTTTAATGGATTAGCAAGAAAAGAAGAAAAAAAAGCTTTGGGTTACGATGTTTATGAAGGATTATTTTGAGTGTAGAAATAGAGGAAATAAGAAATTCTAGAAGGGTTTTTTGAATGGTGGAAAGAAAGCTATGGGAAAAAAGTTTATGAGAGGGCTCAAAGGTTTTTAATGGCTGATGTAAATGTGGTGCAAGCTCCTTTCAGCAAAATAAAAACATTGGATTATATACAGGTGGATTCCAACCACTAAAATGACTTAGAAAAAGACATATAGGACTTTTGGCATGTACAACATCATGACTTTTTATACCAATGTGAAACCTTTTAGCATTTGATTAGTTAATCCTGATTCTTTGGCAAACAAAACCATTCATCAGCTGACCAAATGAGTAATCACAACTTTGTCCTTCATCAAAGAATTTTTTTTTCATGAAATGCCTCTATACTAAGCTTAATGGGCTTTTCTAAAATGTGTCAATCAAATGTTTAAAGCCTAAAATGAAATCTACATGATCTGTATAAAGCTATGTTTGACTTTGGATGATTTTTAAGGCTAATGCTATGGCCAAATTCATGTTTAGTTGTTATAGTGAAGAAAAGTGTGAAAAAGGCATGACATAGGGGAAGTTTTACCTTATGGTATCAACATAATATACTTTATATCGATTCTAAAGGCCTTCACTTATTAATACAATGAGTCTTGTTTCAATACATACTGTATTTTCGCTCTTGGTATTTATACAATAAGCAATGCATCAATACAGAGTCTCAACATCTTTCCAAGTATCGATTCTTCATATTTTGTATCGATATCACATAATCCAAAATCATGATTTTTAGTTTGAAACAATCTTGTATCATTACCAAGACATTGTTGATTGATACCATAGCCAAAATTCCTCAAAATGTTAATACT
>JAQSVH010008017.1:0-12117 GCA_029448705.1 Adansonia digitata | reverse complement strand
CATCCAAAAAGAGTTTGTTGGGATCTTTGGATTCTTCAATTGCTGTGACTTTTGCTTCCCAAGACTTGGGAAGACTTGAGTAGCTTCTTTACCATCTCTTATTTGGATAGATATTTCTGAGTGCCTTCAACCCGTTAATGATGTCCATAAATCTATCAGACATTTCTTTAATGGTTTCATCTATCTTCATCTTGAACAATTCATAATCAAGTGAGAGCATGATTATCTTGGATTCTTTGACTTGATTTGTTCCTTCATGTGTGATTGCTAGCTTGTCCCACACTTGCTTTGCATTGTCACATAGTGAGACTCTATTGTACTCACTTGGACCAAAGGCATAAAATAATGTGTGCATGGCCTTGGCATTTAGTTGTGCCATTTTAGTGTCTTGTTCATCCTATTCTTCTTCCTCCTTTGGCACAATGCAATCTTCGACTTTCTTCTTTGGAATGAGTAGACCATTGACGATGATTTTTCATACTTTATAGTCATTTGCTTGCATAAAGAGCCTCATCCTTGTCTTCCAATATGAGTAGTTGTCACCATTTAAGAGTGGAAGTCTCATGATGGAATGCCTTTCAAGTCCTATAGCATTTGCATTTGTCTCAAATGCTATAAGACAAACTTCATCTTGGCTTTTCAACTCTTGTGAACTTCTTAAGGCAATGTTTGCATTCTCTATTTTTGAGCTATCAAGGATCTTTTCAAGGTTGTGAGACCTATAAAAGAGACCAAAGCTTTAATACCAATTGTTAGCTTTAATGAAGAGATTGAACCAAGAGGGGGGTGAATTGGTTTTACAAAAACTTTGTAAATTTGAAAATTAAATAAGATAAGGAAGAAAGAAAAATCAACAAAGGATGTATAGAGGTTCAATCCTTTAATTCGACACCTACGTCCTCTCTACTTGGTACTTACTGAGGTGATTTCCACATTTCACTATGAAAATTGTTACCTTTAAGGATAAGGTATAACCTTACACAACTATCTGTAAGGCTTAGATAGAACCTTTCAAATATCTTGAGAATTATACTCGAAACTCTTAAGTATTTTCACTCACTTTCACTCAACCTTTTTTTGTCAAATGAAAGAAGTGTTTTGCAAACTAATTGAACCTCTAGTAGGTGGATGTTTGCTGGAATATAAGTACAAGAAGAATGAGATACAAATGAACTTAAAAGAGTATGAGTTGATACAAGTAGAAAATAATGATTTTGATGATTTTTAGCTTTTGTTGTTCAATGATTCAATGAAATCAGTATCTCTACTTCTTCAGCTATTTGAAACCTCTTTTTATAGCTACAAATTGATTCATAGACATTGGGCATTTAATATGGTGGTTGTAGAGTCATTGTAGCCTTCATAAATGCTGATTTTTGTTCAATCCACGCTATAGTATCAATACAATACCAATAGTATCGATACTCAATTCAAAAAAGTGACCATTATAACTTGTTGTATCGATACTAGGGTCTCGGTATTGATACTAAGCAAGCTATATCGATACAAATACCTTTGTATCGATACATATGAAGGTTTCAGCCAAATGTAGGCTACTGCCAAGCTTTGTATCGATACTCATGGGGTTAGTATCAATACTGATCAGCATGTATCGATACATACACACTTGTATCGATACATTTGAGGGTTTCATGCAAACCTTGGCTACTGTTAAGCCCTGTATCGATACTCACTCCGTGAGTATCGATACTAAGCAACCTGTATCAATACACATGTTCATTGTATTGATACATTTGAGGGTTTTATGCATAGTATCGACATAGATGTTCTTTGAACCGATACTAGACTTCAAAACTTGTTTGTAAACTCATTTTTGTTAACTCAAACACATTTCAATAATTACAACCTTAGTATTTTAAATGATGCTTTTCAATTTTAAACATAAATACGAACTCGAGTATTAATTTAACTTAAGTTTGTTGGTTATATCAAAACTGAATTCAAAGTTAATAACTTTATAGCATGCTTCCCTTTTTTACAAACCCAACTATCTTCAATGCTTATCTTTTACTTGTATGCCCTTGAATGACACCTACTTTCCCTTCTTTGAAGCTCAAGTTCCCAGCCTTGATGAAGTCATGGACTTTGTACTTCAGAGCAAGATAATCATCTGTTGAAGACCTAAATTAACTAAATGATAGTCACAATACTAGTTAGCATCATACTAATCCGGATATGAGGCCTTTAAAGGCTCAATTTGGATAGGTGTCTAAATGTGATTATTAATGAGCTCAGGTAACAACTTAGAATAAGACATGGTGATATACTCAATGTAATTCATATTTCGCTTCTTACATCTACTCTGACTACTCTGCTGAGTTCTTGCATTATTTGTAGATGTGAAAGTCGGTGTAATTAGAACATTAGTTGTAAAGACCTTGTGATGCGCTAGATGCATTGTTCAAGACGGGATAACAAGGCTCGTATAGGTGATACCAATGTGGACTAGGATCTGTGAGTGGTTGTTTTATTTGAAAGATAGCTTGGACGTTTTCCTTATTTTCAATTATCTTTCTCTTTTTTACCGTACAGCACATCATAACCCATATCTTTCCATGTTTATGGCATTTTCTATCATTTTCTTGGATACCACTATATCAGCAAAATTTTTTATGGCACTTCCTATGAGTTTGTCAAAAAATGGATCTGGCATTGTATTTAGAAACGAGGATGTTATCTCTTTTTCCAAAAGAGGTGACCATACTTAGGCACTAAGTCATTCCATCTCTAGGTTATGCCTTAAAAGTTTTCTTTGAATCCTTTCTCCATATTCTGGAGAGATAGTTGGTTTGGGACCTAATCTGACACATGCTTGTACAATTAGAAAAATGTTTGGACCAAGTCCTTCCAACTGTGGATTTGGCTCCAGCTCAACTCAGTATACAATTTTGATGTTGCACCAGACAGGCTGTCTTAGAAAGAGTGGAATAGCAGCTTGTCATTGAGAGCATACCTAATTATATTTTTTTATAAACATTTTGACATGGGCTTGTAGAGACATGGTGCCATTGAACTTTTCAAAGCCTGGCACCTTAAACCTAGTGAAAAACTCTTATCCTAGGAATCTAATGCCTGCTGTTCAGATTGATAAATGGTTTAAACACTAAAATTTTTATTAAACTCAAAAACACAGAATAATGCAATAGAACATACTGAACAGCATCAACAGATTAACTTATAAGCACTTTGATTAATCTACCCATAACTAGCAAGAAAGAAATTTGATTTCATACCTCAATCAGAGAAGGTCCATATTTCCAAATAAAAATAGATTTCACTTCGATCTTATGCATCGAGCAAGATTGTCATAAACTAAAGCTGTTTATACATCTAGCCTCCAATGGTGACCCATACAGGTGACTTGGAAATCCTTCATAAGGAAGAGACTCCTCTATGCCAAAATCCATGCTAGCTAATTAGGTTTCAAAAACCTTCCCCAAGCAATCTTTTTATGCTCCAAAATCATAAAAATTGAAGAGGAAACAATTTCTTACCAAAAGCCGAAGGAGATTGGCTCAAGAAAACCAAAGTTACAGTAAATCACCTTAGGGAATGTGAATAGGTACATTAGTGTTTTCACTTATATGTTGGGGATAACACAAAGTAGGTTTAAATACCCAGTATTAAGCTTTTGCATATTTGCATTTTGGCCCCTTTATTTTTAAACAATTTAAAAGGCTTCCGAATAAATTTTACTCATTAGGACCCCATCATAATGGCAATAAATATAAATTTACATGATTAAGAATAATTTATATTTATAGACCAAAAATGGCATCTAGCATTGCATGATGGCTACCTAATATGTAAGAAGATTCAAATTAGTTTTGACAAGTCCTTCAGTGTTCACCAACTCATGTAATTCAATCCTTTCATCATATATCCTAGAATAGGCAAATTCTTTTAACCTTTCATATTAGTATGCAACCACTCTGTGTTAACTCCATAATCGTATTGCTTTGGCCAAGGCCTTTGACTTAACACGGGTAAAAAACAACTGGGATATGTCCCATTAAATCACTTGGGTAATGAATCCTCTCTAGACCACTCATGTAGCATCAATATGCTTCATATTATACTCAAAACCATCTTTATTTGGTATTCATCTATTGTGAACCTGTTTATGATGATCTCTAAGTATGATAATTCTCATACGAGGTGACCTAAAGTCACAAGTCTAAGGATCATTTATACTACTGGCACATGAGAGTATTTAGATAAACACTTAAGTGAAATAACAAATAGAACCTTCATAAAGGGTCATGTTCAGTAACTTGTTATCATCTCGATATTTTAATTTATGAGATTAGTTACATGTATCCTATGCATAGGGGCTTAGATATGCTAGCTTTTATGCATTGTCAATGCCCTATCTTGATAATATTATGACTAAAAACACTTTTAGAAACACGACTTTAATGCATAGGGATCTCATAAATGTAACTCTTTATAATTCTCTTGCAAAGCCAATGTGTTTCATAGACTTTATCTATATAAGATTTAAAAAACTAATAATGGATTAATCTTATGAATAAAGAAATACCTTACATTATATTAATCAAATATAATGTATGTTACATTAAATAACTAAATGTTGGTATATTACAGGTCCAACTGATTGGCTTGCAAGGCTTACACTAACAATCTCCCACTAGCACTAATGCCAATCACCTATATGTTTAAGTCCTATACTCTTCATATGGCAATCGTGTTTTTGCTAAGGTAGAACCTTAGTGAAAGGATCAGTTACATTGTCCTCTATGGGTACTTGTTCCATACTAACATCATGTGATTCAATTAGCATAAAAATAGTAACTACTTCATTTACAATATTTATTTTTCAAGTAAAATAATTAATATTTTAATCAATATTTATAATCAAATTAAGCAACTAGTTCAATTCATACAAGAACTATTTTTAGTTAGTATAAAAATTAAGTATTAATAAAGAATTAAAAATAAATCAAAGGTTGAATATTTATTTTTTCAATCAATTACATAAGCAAAGCATGTCTACCAATACCTTTCTTGCTTAAAAGAAGTATGTGTTTTTACCTTGCTTTGATTCTTGGTAGTTTTTTTTTTTTTTCATTTTAGTTTTTTTCATCAATTTTATGTTAATATCATTTTATTTCATGTAAAGAAGTTCGGGTCATGAGTTAGGTTTCAGCTTTGGTTACTGTTTTGTTAAAATACCGATAACTCTATAAAATAGAGTTATTTAGTCTCATTATGCGTATTAAATGAGCTAGGTCTTAGAGATTTTTATTTAAATTTCATTCATATTTGATAGTTTTTAATTTAATAATATTTTATTTAAATTTTATTTATTTTTAGTAGTTTTAATTTAGTCTTATTTACTTTCCTTATATTTAAATTATTTAGTTATTTAAATACTTTCCATATTTTTATAGGTTAAAACCCAAAAGAGTTTCCAAAAGTATAACAACTTAATTAAAAAGGAAAGTGGACTAAATCAAGCAAGGTGGTTCCAAGTTAGGAACTTTCAAAAGTACATGCTCAAGTTACTTGCAAATCAAGTCTCTTTACTTCAAGCTTTTGCCTATAAATAAGTTCTTAGGTTTAGGTTTTAATCCATCCTAAGTATTTTAGAGCTATTTTTTTATAAAGAAAAAAGGTTATCAAGATTTTGCAAGCAGAGAAAAGTTGAAAAAGTAGATGACCGAGACTTAACAACTCATAGTTTTCTCTTTTCCCTTAATCTTTATGTCTTTATCGTAATATTTATGATCTACATGTTATATAGGAATATACGAGCATGTCATATGTAACCAAATTAGAGTCTAAGCTTAATGAGTTTCTTTTAATTTAATTTTCACAAGAATATAGTAAATTGATTAAGAGATATATTTTTATAAGACCATCGAAAGATACCTATAAATAAATTAGAACTCTAGGTTAACAACTGAATATCATTAGTTAAGTTAAAAGGATAAAACAAATTAAAATGAAGTGTTGAGGGAAATTGTAGGTTTTTATCATTAATTAAGTAAACTTGTTTAAAATTCTTTGCTATCTGGCTACATTTAATTTAGTTAATTTAGTTTAATTTTAATTTTAATTAGTAATTCCTAAATTATTTGTTTGAATAAGATTAAATTATGTTAATTTTAGTACTTAGCAAATTTAGTATAATTCTTCGTGAGAACGATGCTCTATGCATCACTATATTACTTGTTATAATACGTGCACTTGCATGATAGAAATTTGACAACAAATACCAAAAAAGATTTTATCCAACTTTTGTTTCTAATTGAACTAAAATCTAAGCGACCAGTTGGGTTCTTTATTTTTATATTTCACGTGATTTTTTTTATTATTTGGTTTGCCTTTTTGGAATTTTACCTTTTTTTTTTTAAATTGCCTTTGAGTATAAGATCGCTTGCCTCTTTTTATCTATTTTATTTTTCATTTGGCTAAAAGTTCTTCTTTCATGTCTTTCACATTTTATTTTTTCTCATACCATATTTGAAATAGAACCATACCAGCTCACCTCAGTTATACTTTACTTGCAGCATTGTCCAGATATGAAAGTAGTGAGAATGAAAAGATAGTAGCCACCACCGATTAATGTTCTAACTAATTTTTTTCAACACATTTACCAAGGTTATCAAACATCAACAGCCACAAACACATATTTGACTAACCATCACCGATGTACCTACCTTCTAACACAAATTACTTTTATTATTTTGAAAACCAATACTTACTAGATTATAACCCTGTCATCTAGCTGTACAAACATTTTAAGTTTGATATGTGCATAATGTTTGCAATTCAAAACCTTGACACATTAATATTTCAGTATCAACGTGCAATGCCAAAGTTATTAATATTTATAAATGTAAACTAAACAACTAACCACTCTAACTATCAGAGTGATTTAATTTTGTTAATCTAATTTTAAAAATACTAAAATGAGCACTAATGTTTTGAAGAGTAAAAATTTTGGTTATTGGGCTGTTTAAGGAGTAATGGTTTGATGATGTGGTGACCCCAATCATTTGTCGAATGCCATGTGAAATCTTATCTGATATGCCATGTGCCATTATTTATGTCAAGTAATAAATTTTTTAAAAAAATTTTAAAATTTTAAAAAAATCCTAACTTTGAAATTTCGTAATTTGATCACTCACGATAAATTTTATTTTACTTTTGATCGCTTCAGTTATTATGTAATGTTAAAAAGTAATTTTAAACAATTATGCAATACTTACATCTGTTACCTTTGATAATAAATTATGTAATATATAATATTATTTATAAAAATATCATATTTTTGTGTAATTCTTCTTTCTATTACCTTTTTATAATATATTTATGTAACTTATAAAATTTTTATGCGTAAATATAATAAATTTATGTATTATTTGTTATATTATCTTTTATGACAATTTTTGGAGGTAAGTAATATATTTGTCAAATTGTAATAAAAATATGTAATACTTACATTATTATTTTTCACAATAACCTGTGTTATGGATCATATAATTTATGTTCCTATAATCTTTGTTGGTAATTTTGTTTCTCATTTTCAATCATAAAATTTTATGCAACGTGTAACTTATATATGTAATTATACTGATTTTATGTATTACTACGTAATAAAATATATAACCAAAAATAACTTGATAAAAGAGTCTACTGATTTCAAGGTTCTATTATTTTTTTTTTCCTTTTGTTTATGAGACGATTTTTATTGTGCCATGTGACCACCTTACATAAACCTTATACATAGAAGCATAGCTAGAAGCCACCATTGCTTTAGTCAAATTTTCAAGCAAGGTTTGCGTGTCAACATTAACTCTCACATCTTTAAAGAACAAAAACATTGTTACATATGCAAAGCATCATTCTCCAAATTAAAATAAAAAAAATCCAAATGCCATGCATGAATATAAATATATATATATATAATGTTAGTTTCTGACAATTAAAAAACTAAGCTAGTTAGAGCAGTCGCACCACCTTCCTATTGGACCTGTCGCCCCTTCCTATAGTTATAATATTAACTTATTCGTAGATAGTATTAATTCTAGAATGGCATCAATTGTTTATTTCTCAAAGAAACTATACCTCCGGCAATACTTTAATTCATTTTTACGGACAAGACACGAAGCATGCTTTAATACCGTTTACCGTTTCTTGCTTGACCTTCTCAAAGAGTAGGGGATCACGTTGGACGAGCATGTTAAGGTTAACTCGCGGAGTTAGTTCGTGGAATTAAAAGTTATTATAATTTACATATTTATATTATATTTATATATATTTTTATATTATAATTTAATTTAATTAAAATATTATATATATTTATTTTAATTTTAATAAATTAATAATTTATGTTATAAAAATATTTTAATATATTTATATATTTATATTATATTTAATTTTTATATTATATTATATCGTATTTTATGTTATGTTTTCATAGCTTAAAAAGTTTTGATTTAAATATGAAAAAACCTCTAAACTATAATTAAAAAAAATCATCGAAGCCCTTATCTTAACTTTGCAATCTATTGAACCTTCAGACTTCTATTTTTATGCAATTAAACCCTTTAATGGATGAAAATTGATCATGTGAATCACGTGTTATAAAATTGCCAAGTGTCTAATGAAGTGGCAAAAAAAGCCAACGTGGCAAATGGGTCCTCTTTAATGCCCATATGACAAAGTATTATTATTATTCGAAATTGAAATATAAACTAAAATTAAAAACAGTTAAAAATATACCCAAAATTAAATCTGCAAAAACCGATTTCAAAACTTCCGTTTGGTTTGAGAAAAAAATTTATTTTATTTTTTATTTTTACTTTTAAGTACAATATTTATTTTTTTTAATTTCAAAAATGAATTTGGTTTAAGAAAATAAAAATTAATTTTCAAAAATAAAATAGTAAAAACTTGTTAGATAACAACATATATTTTCAAATTTAAAAAAGATTGAAGGCGTATATATATGAATTTAACTAACAAAAATAGTGAATATTTTCAATTCTTTATGTTGATTTATTTGTTTGCTATATATTGTATCTATTAAAAATTAATTAATAATTATTATTTCTTTTACTTGTAAATGTAATTTTATAAAAAAAAATTATGTTATAAGATGTCAAATTGATATGAGTTTAAATGTAAATATTCTTTAAAACTTTAAACAGTTTTCATAAATATTTTAAAAATAATATTATTTTTAATATTTTATAATATTTTAAAGAGGTTGTTTCGCAGTTGAATATTATAAAATGGCTTAGAAAAACATTTCGATCATTATTTCATATCTAGTGGCTCCAACCTATGTTTTATTGATGTATAATTAAAAATTTTTAAATTTTTTGTTTTCACTTTTTTCATTTTTACAAAGTATTTTCAGTCAAAATACTTAAATATCATTTTTTTTCTCTATTTTTGATCAATTTTTATTTTCATTTTTCAAAAAAATATTTTTTATTTTTTCAAACAAATAAATTTTTTAAGCATTCTCTATTTTTTATAAAAATTAAAACAAAAAATAACTTTATTTTCTTGGAGTTACACTAAATTCCCAAATTCAAAATTCTCAAACTCAAAATTAATGGAAGTTTCCTTTTTCACTGGGAGATTTCGAGTAGGATTTTCTCCTTCAATGAGAGTTTCCCACGTCTCATGGCCGAACATAGGAAGCCATTTTGAGCTTAAGCTCCAGGATGTTGCCGATGGATGAGGAGTCGGGTTTGAGGCATCATCGTGCGTTGGGTTGTGTTGTTGGGTCTTCGCTGACTTTAAATTGAGGTCCTTGAGTTCAGATTTCATGTTGCTTCCGGAAATCTAACGGTTTGTAAACTTTTGGTGGTTGTTTTTGTTGAGAGTTACTTGATGGATTGGATAAAGAAATTAGTTTGTTTAGGAAAGTTTAGTGGAGGAAATTAGAGTTTAGGAATGAGAAGGAAAGGAGGGCTTTAGTTAGATCTGGAAAAGAAGTTCTGGTTAGCCTTTACTGTCTCTCTCTGTGGTGAAGCTTGCCCAGGCTTACTGCTGTGAAACTAATGCTGATTTTGTTGCTTTGTTTATTTGTGTAGCTGATAAGTTGAAGCAAAACTCATGAGTTCTACCACCCGTTTAGCTTGTAACGAAAACGTATTTGTATTGTTAATAAAAAACTACAATCCTTTGTTTAATCTTGCTTCCTCCTCTTTAAGAAGAATGAGAAATTTGGGTTTTTCTTTTCAAAATTTTTTTTAGGGGAATTTAGATTTTTTTTTTCTAAGTTTTGTTTTGCAGAAACTAGAAATTTGACTTTTTTTTTGCTTTATTTTTTAAGTTTTATTTGAATTCAAGCTAGCTTAGGATATTTTATTTATTTCTTACTAAATTTTCTTCTACATCAACGTAAGAGTTAATTGTAATCAAAACAGAGGTCAATTTTGGAAAAAAAAATTAATTGATTTAATTGATTGTAATAAAAATATAGTTTACTTATTTTTTAAATTATAACTCAAAAGTGTTATTATATTTAAGCCAAAAGTTTTTTTCAAAACACTTATTAAAATTTGAGATATTACACTAAAAGCCTCGAGTTTGAATATAAAATAAAATGAGATTTTGAGACTGAAAAGGGGACAAGAAATACGGAAGAAAAAAAAAGGACAATGAAATTGCCGTTCCCCCGATATAAGCAGTGAGAAAAGTCAATGTTGATGACCCGGAATGAATAAAGGGGCATGAGCCGCAGTTTGGGCGGGCAACTATCATTCTTATCATCTTAAAATCTTTTACCAAGTAAGCATTTTTCCTGGAATTTTCTTACTCATTTGAAATTTCAGTGTTTTTTTTATACAATTTCTGCGCACTTAATGTTTTCTTACGCGCATGATCAAAGACCTAAAAAAAAAAATCTGAAATTAAAATCTATATATATATATATATATGAGTAGATCAATTTATATCTTTACAATTAATTAATTTTACATATTTTTATAATTTTATATTTGATTGATATTTTAACAAGTTGATGGTAGGATTTAACCAAAGTAGTTAATACCAAGTTGATGGGCTTATTGTTTTTGTTTTGATAATGGTATGTATCAGTATCAACGTGTTTCGATAATCATTTTTAGCTCATCGTTATTTTTTAAAACATAAAAAACTAAAATCTTACGCCAATCTGTACAGATCAGTACATACCAGCATTGATTATCACAAATGCTATAAAAATTGAAATGGTATAATATAGTATCATTTTGTTTTATCTTAAAACCATTATGTACCTGTTGGTATTATTAATATCGGTATAGTATCGACTACGATGAATTAATAATATAATTACATTTATCATATATATAAAGTTTTATCGGTTTAATATATTTAACAATTATTAAAATAGTTAAATATTTTACATTTATTATAAATTTGACGTACATGATCTTTATGAATAAAACATAAAATAAAACACTGAAATTAAATAAATTTAAATCATATAAAAAATTTTAAAAACATATAAAATTAAATTAATTTGACATAACTAAAGCCGCCTATTTTATATATATATGTATATATACACACACACATATGGGTGAAAAGTTTTCGATGAAAAAAAAGTTAATTAATAGCCACCGTCCAACGTGCATATATTTTTATAACTGGCGAAATATACAGGGCAAAATATCCAACTACTTTTCCTATATAAGGATTGAGTTGAGCAGTAAACTGTGAGTTGGTTGAAATTAATTAAAGGCATAGAAGAAATTAGAAACGGAGGCTAGAGAAAGGGGATAATGGAGGGGGAAAAGAGCAAGATTTTGATATTTGGTGGCAGTGGGTATCTTGGGAAATACATGGTTAAGGCGAGCGTTTCTTTGGGTTATACCACTTATGTCTACACCCGCCCACTTACTCAAAACTCTTCTTCTAAGTTTGATCTTCTTGGGAAATACATGGTTAAGGCGAGCGTTTCTTTGGGTTATACCACTTATGTCTACACCCGCCCACTTACTCAAAACTCTTCTTCTAAGTTTGATCTTCTTGGGAAATACATGGTTAAGGCGAGCGTTTCTTTGGGTTATACCACTTATGTCTACACCCGCCCACTTACTCAAA